>PVJD01003101.1:0-174353 GCA_004026545.1 Mormoops blainvillei
ATATATATATCAGTTATGTCCATTTGATCTAATGCATCATTCAGTGCCACAATATCTTTGTTGATTTTTTGTTTGGGTGATCTATCCATTGTTGACAGTGGAGTATTAAAATCTCATTATAAGTGTGTTGCTGTCTATATCTTTGTTGAAGTCCTCCAGGATTTTCCTTATATATTTGGGTGCTCCTATGTTGGGTGCATATAGGTTTACAATGTTTATATCTTCTCAATGGACTCTTCCTTTGAGCATTATGCAGTGTCCTTCTGGCCTTTATGGCCTTTGTTTTGAAGTCTATTTTGTCTGATATAAGTATTGCTACCCTGCCTTTTATTTCCTGTCCATTTGCTTAGAATTTTTTTTCCAATCCTTTACTTTCAGTCAGTGTAAGTCTTTTGTTCTGAGGTGGGTCTATTGTAGGCACCATATGTTTGGGTCCTGTTTTCTTATCCATTCAGCTACTCTATGTCTTGATTGGAGCATTTAATCCATTTACATTTAAGGTTATTATTTATAGGTACTTATTCATTTTTTTCCCTTTTTACTTGTGTTCTCCCTCTCTCTCTCTTTTTTCACCTTCTTAAAGCAGTCCTCTTAGCATATCTTGCAATGCTGGTTTGGTAGAGGTATATTCTTTCATCCTTCTTTTGTCTGAGAAACTCCTTATTTCTCCTTCCATTTTAATTGATAGCCTTGATGGGTAGAGTAGTCTTGGTTGCAGGCTTTTGCTTTTCATTACTCAGAATATTTCTTACCATTCCTTTCTGGTTTGTAGTGTTTCTGTGGAGATGTCAACTGCTAGCCTTATTTGGGCTCCCTCATGTGTTACTTCCTGTTTCTCCCTTGCTGCCCTTAAGATTCTCTCTTTGTCTTTGATATCAATCATTTTAATTACAATGTGTCTTGGTGTGGGTCTCTTTAGGTTCCTTTTGTTTGGGACCCTCTGTACTTCCTGGACTTCTATAACTTTTTCTCTCCTCAAATTAGGGAAATTTTCCATCATTACTTTTTCAAAGAGGTGTTGTAAAACTTTCTCCTCTTCTCCTTCTGGTATTCCTGTTATATGGATATTATTACTTTTCATGTTGTCCTGAATTTCCCTGAATACCTCTTCACCACTTGAGTATTATCCAAAAGAATTTAAATCAGGATTTTGAAGAGATATCTGCATGTCCATGTTCATTGCAGCATTATTCACAATAGCCAAGACAAAAGCAATCTAAATGTTCATCAAGGAATAAATTAAGAAAATATGGTATATGCATACCTCTCACCCCACTTTCCTTCCCACAAGTGGATTGTGCCCTTTCAGGTGTTGATTCCCATGTGGATGGGCTTGTGTATGTTCTAGGACCTCATGGGACCTCCAATAGACTCTCCTGTGAGGCTGGAAGTTTCTCTCTTCACCACAACCCCCACAGGTTTTACAACCAGAGGTTTTGAGTCTTTATTTTCCCAATGCTGAAACCCTGGGTTTCATGGTCTGTCTCACTCCCCAGTTGTTCCAGCTTATCTGCATGCAAATGTGGGGCTGCTTGGTCAGCCAGCCCCCAACTCATCCATGTGGTCCACTGCCTTGCCACATGTCCTCTTTGCCTCAGCTGCCCACTTCCACCCATCCTACCAGTCTGGATAAGTGTTTCTTTAATTTCTTGGTTGTTGGATTTCCATGCAGTTTAATTTTGTGGCAGTTCTAGTTGTTTTTGGTTTTTAAATTGGTGGTTCTCCTTTTTTTATTTTTCTAGTTTTGTGAGGAAGTGAAGCGTTTCTACCTATGACTCCATCTTGGCCAGAGCCTAGCATTGTTCCCTGTCTGACTCCTCCCCAACAGACAGCACCACCATGCAGCAAAGAGGGTTACCCTGCCCTGTTGAATACCTAAGGCTCCACCCTTTACAACATAACAGGTGCACCAAGACAAAGAAATATGGCCCAAATGAAAGAACAGATAAAAACTCTATAAAAGGAACTAAGCAACAAGGAGATAGCCAACCTATTAGGTGCAGAGTTCAAAACACTGGTAATCAGTATGCTCACAGGAATGATTGGGTTCAGTCACAGAATGAAGGAAGAAGTGAAGGCTATACAAAGTGAAATAAAAGAAAATATACAGGGAACCAACAGTGAAGGGAAAGAAACCAGGACTAAGTCAATGATTTGAACAGAAGGAAGAAATAAACATCCAACAGGAACAGAATGAAGAAACAAGAATTCAAAAAAATGAGGAGAGGATGAGGAACCTCTGGGACAACTTTAAATGTTCCATCATCTGAATCACAGGGGTGCCAGAAGAAAAAGAGGAAGAGCAAGAAATTGAAAACTTATTTGAAATAATAATGAAGGAAAACTTCCCCAATCTGGCAAAGGAAATAGACTTCCAGGGAGTTCAGGAAGCTCAGAGAGTCCCAAAGAAATTGCATCCAAGAAGAAACACACCAAGGCATCATAATTACATTACCTAAGAATAAAGATAAAGAGTGAATCTTAAAAGCAGCAAGAGGAAAGGAGAGAATTACCTACAAAGGAGTTCCCATAAGACTATCAGCTGATTTATCAAAGAAACCTTACTGGCAAGAAGGGGCTGGAAAGAAGTTTTCAGAATCATGAAAACCAAGGCCTTACATCCAAGATTGCGCTATCCATCAAAGCTGTCATTTAGAAAGAAAGGGCAGATAAAGCGCTGCCCAGGTAAGGTCAAGTTAAAGGAGTTCATCATCTCCAAGCCCATATTACATGAAATGTTAAAGGGACTTATCTACAAAAAAGGAGATCAAAACTATGAGCAGTAAAATGACAACAAATTCACAACTACCGACAATTGAACCTAAAAAACAAAAACTAAGCAATCAGCTAGAATCACAGAAATGGAGATCACTTGGAAGGGTATCAGTGGAGAGGAGTAGAATGGGGAAAAGGTCCAGGGAATAAGAAACATAATTATCAGGTACAAAATAGACAGGGGGAAGTTAAGAATAACATAGGAAATGGAGAAGTCAAAGACCCTATATGTATGACCCATGGAAATGAACTAAGTAGGGAGAATGCTAGAGAGTGGTTGGATGGTACGGGGCAGAGAGGGAGAAAGAGGAGAAAAAAAATGGGACAACTGTAATAGCATAATCAACAAAATATGCTTTAAAAAAGAAAATATGGTATATGCATATAATGAAATATTATTCAGGCTTAAAAAAGAAAGAAATCCCAGTATTTGCAACAATATGGGTGAACCTGGAAGACATTTTGGTAACTAAAATAAACCAGGCATAGAAGGACAAATACTACATGATACCACTCACATGATGAATAAAACAGTCAAAGTCATCAAGCAGAGAATGGATTGGTGGTTGCCGGGGCAGGGAAGGGAGGGAAATAGGAAGAGAACAAAGAGTACAAAGTATCAGTCACACAAGATTAAAAAGTCCTAGGGATCTACTTACTATACAGTACAGTGCCTAGAGTTAACAATGCTGTATTGTATACTTTAAAATTCGATAAGAGGGTAGATTTTATGTTGTGTTCTTATCATAAAATATAATAATAAATAAGAGCAGAAGAAAACTTTTGGAAGTGATGGATAGTTTTATGGCATAGATTGTGGTTTCACAGACATAGTTATCTCCAAGGTCATCAAGTTATATACATTAAGTATGCACAGCTTCTGCATGTAAGAAAAAAGTATTTTCTCTAAAAAGAAAATATTAAATCTATACACTTATCTCCCTCTTGACTACCTTAATCTAATTCTTTAACTTCTCTTACCCAGAACATTGCAATCTACTGTCTACATTACTATCAGACCTTTCTAATGTTTATGAGATAAACCCCAATATTCTCAGTATGGCATGCAAGGCCCCTTATGAATAGATCTCTATCTTCCAATTTGTTTCCTTATCAGTTTTTAAATCACCTTTTGCTCCTAAAATTTCAAGCTGTAATGCCTACATAAACTTTTATGCCTCTGTGCCTTTGCTTATGGTATCCTGTACTCGTGAATTGCTCTTCTCCATATTTCTGGAGCTCATACACATACTTCAAGACTGAGTTTAGGCATCGCCTTTCCTGACCAATTCAGGCAGAGTTTAGTGCCCATAATATCTGTTCCCCTTGCCCTTATCTATAGCTGTATTTGATTACCACATTTTATTGATACTTCTCTTTCATTTTTGCCATGTCCCCAAGTATGCGCTATACCTAGCATATTATAGGTATAGTACCTATACCTGGCATATACATCAAATAGACTCTAGATTAATGTTAAATTTTTCAAATTCCACTAATTTTGAGATAATAATAATAATAGAACTTGTATGCATTAAACTGTCACAATTGTCTCCAGCAAATTAAAGACATCATTTATTTCTTAACAGTCCAGGAAGCTTCAATTCACAGAACGCTGAGTACTGCATTCTGACTATCACTGGTGTCCTTAACCTACAACACTGTGTACAGCCATCAAAGGTATGGTTAACCTAGAGCACTGTATTGTAACCATCACTGGTGTGGTTAATATTAACCTACAGCACTGCATTACATTTATCGCTGGTGTGTTTAATTATGACAATCTGGACTAGACACACATGATATTAGCCAATAACTTCAGTGTCCTGTTTCAACAACTCAAAACCATTTGCACATGAACATTATTACTTGCATAGTGTTTTGAACTTCTCAAGTGAAACATTCTAAATGCAGAAAATATAAACACCTATAAAAACATTCTATTTTTAAAATGTATTGTGAGCCTCCACCTGATACATCTGATTAGACTTACTCTACACAGTACCCAGAGGGAACAGATATTCATGAATGTTTGTGACTGAGGTTAGTAAAACTGTCCTCATGAACATTTTTTTATATAGTTCTCTGGTTGCTACAGACAGTAAAAATTTAGGGTGATGATCAGATTAAGGTAGATATATCTATGGGGGAAAATATGCATTGTTATTTCTGAGCCAAGAAACATTTTTCCAAAGGGATGGATTTTTCAGTACACTGTATGACTCATTGTGGAATTACTGATGACTACTAAAGTATATAGGCCCCCCACAGCAGGGCTTGAGCAGTTTTCCCGAGACAGTTCCATATAGTATCCGCACATCTCTGATTTGGCCCAAATCACAAACTGCCTCTGTGGGAGTGCCGACCAAGCCCCACTGGCTCTTCTGATCAGCAGATCCTAATTGTCCATGTAGGTGGGAGGCTTTCTCCTCTTGCTTCCTTCTTTCATCACACTTGAGATGCTTCGCTTCAATTCCACACATTACACAGGTGTGAATGTTTCAGATGCTGAATGAATTAAATATATATGTGACACTTTAACCAGGTTGTGGGTAACCCCCAGAAAAGTCAAATATGGAGGGAAGGAAGTAATTCAACAGACAATTAGACTCTCTAGTACATAGCTGAATCCTTTGTGTGCAGTATGTTGTTTTTTTTATGCAGTCTCTTGGCCTTACTGGCATAATTTCTCAGGCATTTACTCTGAGAAATATGTGTTCAAAGTTTCTCATTATAAACAGGAAGGGAGAGATTTACAGAGTTTTTCTTTATGCTTTTTTCTTCATGAGTAATTAATTAGAAGCTTTCAAGATTACCAGAAAGATTTTTAGGAAGATCACACAGATGGCTTTCATTAGTATTTATGCTTTAAGATTTGATCACTTACAGCAGAAAACTAGGAAACTGGGCAGTTGGCCCAGCCATCCATACCACTCACAAGAAAAAGTTGACTAATGAGAACAAGGCAAACACTATTTTTTCCTGACAAATACAAACAACAAGTATAGGGCCTCAAAAAACAAAAAACAAAAAACCCCACACATTAGACGCAGCTCTCAAAAAAGGAAAGAAATCCAGAAGAAAAGGTAGAGGTAGCAAGAGATTTTCTGCATGTGCTATCCATTATTGGGCTGATCCTCAGCCAAACCCCAAATAGGGAGGGAAAGTTAAACTTCAATCAATTAATTATGACCTGGTTTTTAAGAAAGTCAGTCTTTTGAGTTAAAGAGTTCTCAGAGCACCTTCTTCTCTTGGCCCCTTGAGGATAGCAAGGTGTTCCAACAACCAAATTGTTCTCCACTTAACCAAACTTCAGAAAAATTAATAGGGAAAGGATCGTGGTGAGGTTGTTACTGCTCCCACTTTTTCTCTCCTTGTTTGGGAAATGTTTAAAAGTGTTCATGCTCCAGAAATACTATCCAGGTATTCTTTATTATGAAAATAAAGCTGAGTAGAATATTAAAAATAAAATTCATATATCCCTTTTAAAGAATTAACGTAACATTTGGCACTGGTGTAACTTTCTGAAAGTAGTCATTGTATACTCCTGACACCATCAGTAGGCTATAGTTTTGAAATACTGAAAGGTTAATGTGCCAAATGCCATCATAGTGCTGCACTTGATCTGCCTTCTGGGCCTAGTAGGAGACTTGTTCTTGTCAGGAGTGACACAGAGGTTAGAAGACCTTCTTTCAGACCCTCTCCCATCCATAGAACAGCCAGGCTTAAGGTCTATGTACATTCCCTCAACTTCTGCTCCACTGCTGCCACCTAACCATGGGACAACCAGAAGCCCCAGACTCACAGTCAGGGCCCTGCATATCCAGTTAATAAATGCCATGTTGAGGAAAAGTAAAAAGCTGGAGGGTATTAGCTTCCTATGGCAGGTAGCAAATTGCCATGATTGTTGTGCTTAAAACAACAGAAATTTGTTCTCTCACAGTTCTGGAGTCTGAAACCAAGGTGTTGCTAGAACAATGCTCTCTTCAGAGGTGCTGTGGGAGATTGAATTGTTCTCCTCATCCAACTTCAGGTGCCCGCCAGAATTTCTTGACTTGTGACTGCATCACTCCCATCTCTACCTCCATGGTCACCTTACCTCCTCCTCTTCTATTTGTATGCAGTCTGTCTCTCTCTCTTCCTTACAAAAACACTTGTAATTGGATTTGGGTCTCTCTGGATAATCCAGGATAATCTCCCTATGTCAAAGTCTTTAACTTGAAACTTTTTTCCTGCTAAGTAATATTTACTGGTTCCAGGAATTAGGACTTGATATCTTTTGGGTGATCATTATTCAGCTGACTACAGAGGATAAGAAGAGAGTCTTCTTTATTTAACTTAATCTTCCCTTATTATATCTGATATCTTAGTCTACTCAGGTTGCCTGAACAAAATATCATAAACCGGGTGGTTTAAACAACAAAAACCTATTTTGTCCCAGTTCTAGTGTCTGGAAATTCAAGGTAAAGATGCTAGCATGGTGAGTTTCTGGTGAAGTCTCCCTTCCTGTCTTACAGATGGCCACCTCCCAATTTTGTACTCATGTGGCCTCTTCTTTGTGTGTGCTGGAGGAAGCAGAGAGAGCAAGGTCTCTGGTATCTTGTTATAAGGGCTTTAATCCCACTGTGAGGGTTCTCCCCTCATGACCACATCTAACCTAAGTATCTCTCCCCCAGAGACCCCATCTCCAAATACCATCTCATTAGGTTTTAACATATGAATTTTGGAGGGACACAAACATTCAGTCTATAAAACCTAATTTTGTTCTCAAGCTTAGGCTAAATGTATAGTTACAAACTCCAAGAAGAAAAACAACCCAGGATACCAGTGTCATCCTAGAGTCTCTTAGTACCTCTCCATTAAAAATATAGATAGCTGAATAAAGAGCAGAATGCTACTCTCTTCCCAAAGTAAAAATGGTATAACAGGTTTCCTGGCACTTGGATGGGGTTAGAATGAACACTTTGCAGGACACAAGCTTATGTCACTAAATATTTTTGACCCAAAACTGCTAGTAGCTCATTCTCTTTCAGTTAATGACACAACTGTAATGAAAAGGCACAAGTATTTTAAAATTACCTTTTTTATAGCATCTAGATCACAATACTTCTTGAGACCCAGAGGTTTCATAACTTTCATGAGAATTCCAGACCATATGCTACACATTTTTCCTTGCAATTTTACATTCTGGATATACATCTGGGCCTAATATGAAAACATCATGTAATCATTTTGTGGTGCAATAAATTTTATGACAAACTGAGAATGAAAAACCATAATCTAACATTAAAGCATATATTTTTCACTTCTAAACAGTTTCACCACTAATCCTCAGAGATCAATAATGCAGCCACCATATCCCAATTCCCTCCATGTTTTCTTTTTTTTCTCACCCGAGGACATTTTTTCACTGCTTTGAGAGAGAGAGAAACATCAATTCGTTGCCTCCCATATGCTCCCTGACCGGTGATTGAACACACAACCTCCTCTGTGTTTTCTTAACAGAGATTCATAAATATCAATACTTCTCACACTTTTCCATGGTCTGTTAAAAGAAGAGGAAATCACAAATATTTACATTGGGCAGTGCCCATGAAGATTACTACAGAGCATGTGTTAAAACATCCTAAATGTGAAAGAGACAGAGACAGAAAGAGAAAGAGAGAGGTATGTTGAAAAACTTGGAACAAATCAAAAAGACCATCTCCGGAGCCAGCTGGCTCTGCAGTTAAACCTTTAAACTGTTTGCAAAATATATTTTATGCTACTTATGAAGAAATTTTCTCAAAGATATGGCCCAATTCTTTTTGTGATCATTGAGACCATCTTCTGTTTCTAAGGAAATAAATGTACAGCGCAATTTCAAAATAAGTAATAAAGAACAAAGACTAAAATCACTAGTGTTCTTTGTTTTCTTTGAGAGATAACCTGTACTTTAAAATACACCACACTTTGCTTAAGATAAACACACCATCAACCAACCCTCTTCCCTTTCATATACGTGGGATCTTTTCCCCATTCCTAAATTGATTGTTTATTGTTGAGAGTTATGAAGATGGAATCTTCTTTTTACGTGTATTTTTTTCCTTCTGAAAAAGTTTTTAAAAAACTATGATGAGTATTAGGGGCAAAATAATTGATAAGTCTAATATTTATAATGCTATAGCTTTTAGACAAATAGCCAAGCTGTTAGAATACACACCAAGTACAAACTTTTTTTAAAAAAAGAATAACCACATGGGCGGAACTGCTGTGATATCTGTATAATGACCATAAGTAGGCTTTTAAGGACTTAGGGAAATATTCAGATATGGCATATTTATAAGTAAGGTTATATATAATTAGCTTGATTGGTAGGAATATATTTGCATTAAGCGTAGCTCCCAACCTCAGAATGGGTTGCACTCCCATCACTCTTCCCTAACTTGATTGTTGAGCATTAAGACTCTTTCCCCAGGTAATCACATCATGGGTAGACTACCTAGCCAGCCCACAGAAACCAACTTTCCCCAAACCGATGCTGAAATGGTCCTGACCAGGGCAGTGGCTACTCCAGCTGTGGCTTCAGCAGCGAGGAGGCAGCCAGAAGTCTATTTGCACTGGCAGGCGGTTCATAAATCAAGGATTTGTGAACTGAGGACTGTCTGTCCAAGCTGTTCCTTTGTTGACATACATATTCTTTACTTGTAGAGATCCATAAAGTTTTTATAAACAAATTCTCTTAGAACAATGAGATAGGTAAGAAAACAATGTCTCGATAGGACTAGTATCTTACTGCTTTTGGAAATACTTTTTTAAAGTTTCCATTTATTTTATTTTTATTACATTACTTAGAAATGAAAAAACAATTGTGTTCTCAAAATAGTAACTATTTAAAAGTTCATAAACCAAATTCTATCTGAAGAATAAATTGGCCTTTATAACAATGGAAAGTCAGAGAACTTTACATGGACAAAGCTTCCTGACATGACGAAAGTACTTGCTAATACCCACCCACCAAAGATAGAAAACATTTTAAAGGCAAATGTTTACATCAAATTATCTGCAAATTGGTGCCACGCCTCCATCATCAGCCTGCCTGTGCTATGGCTTTACGACCACTATTGCCTGTATCATCAATTTGTATTTACTATATTCCGCTCTTAAGTGAAAACACACTTTACTGCATAAACCACAAAAGCCTCTTGTTATCTCTCTTAGTGGGGCATTAATAATGCATCCTGATGTCCTGTTCATAAACGCAAGGGCATTTACAAACTTCACATTAACCACTGAGGCCCCCACAGGGCCTGGTGCCCCTCTGCAGCTATCAGAGGCAGGGGAGGTGCGGAGTTCTCTGCCTTGGTCCGTCACACGCCTCACCACAGATCGCAGCCCTCTGCGCTTCAGGGTTCCCACATGTGCACATTGGAGACCCTAACTTTGTCTCTAACCAGTTTACCTCTTTCAAAGAAGGGGTAATCATTTTAATAATGATTCCCAGAATTTGATTGATTATATCACAACCATGGAAAGCCAAGGTCAGCAGATAAAACACTTACTAAAAGTTGAAACATTCTTCTGTTTAAGCTCAGCTGAGCTTTCCTATTTTTAGGAAAATAAAACTAGTGCCATCAGTGATATCTGCACCTCTTTCTGTCATCACAGCTAAACCCCCATCTTTTCACAGGACCCATGGGAACACCTCTTTGGTTTACCCCTACCTTCTTCTCTGTACTCACTATTACTATCTTGAGTCCTGCACATTACACTCCCCCTCTCTCTCTCCATCCCTCCCCCTTGCTCTCCTCCTCCTGCTCCTTCTTCTTTCTCTTCTTTGTCTCCTTTCATCTCTTTTCTCTCTCTCTCTCTCTCCACCCCACCCCCACCCCCGCTGTCCTGCTCTAATAAAGGGCATTAAAGTCAGACAGGCCTGGATGTGATGTCAGCTCTATCATTTACAAGCTGTGTGACCCCCAACAAGTGTATCCTCCTTTCAGCAACTTCATCAATAGACCCAGAAGTAATGCTCCCCCTGAAGATTAAATAAAGTGGTATACGGGAAAGTACCAATACATAGCACAGCCTGGAACATAACATGCAATTTCTACTTATCCTTCTCCCTCCCTCTGTGTCTGATATTTCCCCTACATTTGACTATACAATTTGACTTGATCTGAGAAGTTTAATACAAGTTCTGACTGATATTTAGCAACATCACCTCTAATTTTCTGATTTACATGAAAATTACTATCTCTTACATTAATCCAGAAATCAATATGTGATGCGAACATCATAGAAATAAATAATAAAATTATATTCCTACCATTCACTTTAGAGACTTCCCTGCCCCCATCCATGCCCAGATTAGCTATATTTAATTTTACATCACAAATGCTTTTAAAAAGCCAGAGGAATAAAAGATCCATGTGGCTTTGCACATTTAGTTAAATATCATCATAAACTAACGTACAATAGATAATTCACTTAGCTGTGAATATTCACCATATTTCCTGGGACTTGAATAGTTAAACTTCACACTAGTAATGTCATTATGTTTTTTGTATAATTATCCAGATGTACTCATTATATGGCAATGCTTCTTATGACCACTAAGACAACATAAGCAAAATGGGATGTGCACTTACTTGCAAAAGAAGAAACTTCTCTTTCAGTGGTCTTGTTTAGCTACCAATGTGTGTATTTCCTCTAATTTATAGAATCTTAACATTGGGAAAAAACCTAGAATTCATTTTGCCATCTATCAATTTAAAGCAGAAATTCATCAAGGTCCCTTCCCAATATGCCTGAGGGAAAATCTTTAAGAAGGGAGATATTTAGTTGTCTTGCTTTGTTTCATTTCTCTAGACAATGAAATACCAACATGATAAAAAATAAACCCAAGATGATCTCAGAAAACAGTGAGTTGGATATAAAACTGGCAAATAAGTTTCATCACAAGTTTAAGTTTTAGGAGTAAAATTACCTGAAAGAGTTATATTGTGAAATGTATTTGGCTTCTGTTTTATAGAAAGTGTATTTTAAACAGTGTGGGGAAAACAAGGCTAATACTACATGGTTCATTCCCAAAGGAGTTTATAATCCAGTGGAGGCTATATACAGAAAATATTTACCAAAAAGTTATTATAAGCTAAAACACATGTCATCAGAAAAGTGCAGGTAAAAATACCCCCCACCGAAGAAATGGATTTGAATTGCTAAGAAAATTGGAAAAGTATTGAAGGCATGTTTTCCCTAAATAAATTAATTTATCACATCAAAATTCAAAAAACGTAGTGAATCATTGGAGTCTATTTATAGACTGCACACCTACTGTGTGCCAAGTAAGTCTTTGTTTCATGAATCCATGAGGAAAAACACAGGAAATAAAATAGAAGACATTGTGCTAAGTGTGCATCTTTAACTGAAATATGGTATGATCTTGAGATCCTAAAAGAGCAACTTAAACAATCATAGAGAGAATCATAGTTTCATGAGGATAGATTAAAAATGATCGAAATCCTATGGAGCTGATCCTATAACTTCCTTTCTCTTCTCAAACAGAAAAGATGTATAGAATAGAATTCTTATTGTTTTTATTTCACAACTCTTTGCAAACATAGCAAGTAGAATAATCTGAATGGCTTTTATAGAAGAATATGCAGTGATTGTATTCAGACATGAACATCAATTCAATTCAGAAACCGTAAGGCAGTTGTGCTTTAGTTCCTAGAAAAGCAGGAAGTAAAATAGAAGCATTTGACAAGATGAAAAACCTCCCAGTGTTTAAATACAACAAATGCAAATGTACATTTTGGGTTTAGATTTGAATATTTAACAATGAGGAGAATCTAAATAGACTTCAGAAAAAAAGTTATATCCTCATGCCAGTTGTCCTACATCCTTGATAATTTTTATCTGACAAATTGACTAGATCTTTATATTCACAGGCAGAAATATTATTAATTAGAAGTTTTTTCAGTCACATGTGTGTCACTGTCATTTAGAAAGGTTTTCTTTTTCCTCGACAGTACCTATGATTATTTACTTGGAACCTTAAATCCGACCCTAGCAGATTAAAAAAAATCTTCAGCTGATTAAGGAAAATTTATTCATGGAGGACTCAGAAAAAGAAAAAATAATCATTCACCTATTCAACAAAGTATTTATTGTTTTCCACATGCCAAGCACCATTTCAAGCACTTCAAGTTGAATGTGAACAGAGCCTCAGAGTTCATGAAGATCTCACATGGACTCAGGGCTAATTATATCCCATTGTCTATCTGCAAACTTTTTGGGTAAACCAGGTAGGACACTTCACACTTGGAGATCTCAGGTTTCTTGTGTATAAAATGAAGAAGCTCTCAGTTCAAACTCTCTATGATCTTTTACTCTGAATAGTACAATTAAAAAATGCCCCTTGTAGGTAAAGAAGATATTGGTAGTAAGAAACATTTTCCAATCTAAGGTGATGAATTTCCACAAACCCACTCATTCTTCTCCAAGCCTCTTCCAATATTACAAAAATAGATGATAGAGTGTCCCAAAGATTCAATGGGGATTGATTATAATCTAGCTTTAAACTCATTTATCTTAAGCAACTAATGTATAGATTAAATCTACAATATAATTATTTTCATGGGCAAAAAAAATTAAATGTAATGTAATTTACTATGTAAAACAATTTAACAGCTCAAATGTTTGAAATCTTTAAATCACATCATCATTATCAAAAATATGATATACTCCATTACCCCCCTCCTCCCCTCTGGTCACTTTCAATCTGTTCCATATTTCCATGCCTGTGGTTCTAAAACTGGGTGTAGACTGAGGGGCTCCCAAAGCCCCCATAGCCCTTGTATGATGTATACAAGAGCAGAAGATATGGCTTAAGATACTTTTTGTAACAAAGGCAAGATAATAGATGTACTACTGCCTTGGGGCAAGGTGGGCATGGCTTTCAAGATATATCCTGACTTGTGATATAGCTGGGGGGTGGGAGGGAAGCCCCCCTAGACCAGAGTCACTCCTGCCCTGACTGGAAATGGCAGCCAAATAAACATAAACAATACATGAGAATTGGCAAATGTAGCTCATTGTGGGAGGAGTTGGAGATGAGGCCACGCAGGAGGCTCCAGGTCAAGATTTAAACTAAGGGCAGGCAGCTATGGGAGAACTTGGACATGCATTTTGAAAGGGTGTAGAAGGGCCCCTTTCTGCCTGCCATGAGGTCTGGTGTGTAAGAAGGTGCCACACAGTATTGGATTAAGAGCTGGAGAAAGAAAGAGGAGAACCACAAAGAAACCTGCCTGGGAAACATGGCAACATGGATGATGGTGCTGAGAATTGCCAGACCTTCCCAGCCAAGCACAGATTAATGGGAGATGCCTGGGTGTTGAACTAGGACTGGGAGTGCTGAGCCACAGATTTTTATTTTTCTAAAAGATGGTACCTCTGACGGGCATATTCTGAAACTGGCCTGATTTGGAAAACGGAAGCAGAACTGTGTGTTGTAGATGTTTTAAAGAGAGTAAGATTTAATGACAGAATTCTGCCACTATTCTAAATCTGTATAACTTTTAAATAAACAATTCCTTCCCTTTTCACAAAACTCTGGCATTGGGAGTCATGATTCTCGGCAGCAGGCAATTGGACCCCACAGCTATTCCAGAACAGCATATGTTGGGGGTTCTGTATCAGCTTTGTTTTTTCCATTAGTTTATTTTGTTCATTACATTTCTGTAATAGGTGAGATCATGGTAGAAAGAAGGGGAAGGAACTAGACAAAGAACATGTATGAATGTCCCATGGGCACAGACAACAGTGTGGGGATTGACTGTGGGAGTGGGAGGTGGGATGGGTGGAGGAGGGCAAAGGGGAAAAAATTGGGACAACCTTAATAGAATAACAATAAAAAATAATTAAAATAAAAAACATGATGTACTCACTAGAATAAAAGAGTGACATGAGGGCATAGATTTGCATTTGCTTGTTCAGTCCCTTAGACTTAACAGTTTAAACACTACCTACATATAATATATACTTCATATATATATATGTATATATAATTTGTTGATTAGATATTTTTTAAATGTAGATATAAAACATATGATTATATCTACATGTACTTTAATTAATTGCCAATTAATATAATTAAACATGATAGTTAGGATAGATAGCAAACCTAGGCAGGCAGGAGAAGGAAGACATGTCTCACCCACTAACTTAGCAGCCCTGAGCCTGGTCCAATAATATTACCAGGTGTTACAACATCACAAGAAACAACATGCTAACATAGGAGGAGGGCAGTGCTTGAAATTCTATGTGTAGTCCCCACCATCTGGGAAAGAAAGCCTTTGAAACTGTGCTTTCATCCCAAGGCCTGAGGGGTGGGAAAAGGCCCACAGTGCCCAAAGGAAGAAGCTTATAAAACCTTTGGGTATTCATACCCCTCCCTCCTCGGAAAGCTGGTACCACCTTTACCTGTCAATCAACATGTAACTTCTTCACCCTCATCCCACCAACTATATAAGCTCTCAGAACAAAGGACCTGGGGCCCTTGCCACCCTTGCTCTTGCCTTTCTCCTCAACTTCAGCAAAGCCCATTCTCTTCCATGAAAACATATCACCAATTGTCAGAGCTCAGCTGTTCAGCTAGGGCAGGTTTCTGTGGTGAGATGCCAGAATGGAAGAAAGAACAAGGAGCAGACATAGGAGCTACAGCAGCAATTATTGAAGCAGTACAGATACACCCACAACAGCAGCTTTATTGCTGGTGCACATACACTTATTGCTGGTTACAGGGGTTTTTATACAAGTTTAGACAATAGAGGGATCATGCCAGATCTTAGGTCATTGGGGACTACAGTGTATATGCACGATGACATAGGCCCAGGCTGCCCACCTGGGCTGACTTTCAAGCTCTGGGCCACCTGCCTTGGACAGACCCTCAGGGGCGCCCACACTCCAGGGCCCCCACACCAATAAACTCTGCTTGCACACTAACAGACTTGCCGATCTGTAATTCTTGGCTATGTCAGCAAAAAGAACTGAGTTTCTCCCATAACAAACTGATAAATCCAAGTTATGGGGGTGGATGATAATTCAAAGTTAACTAAATAATTATATGTTTAAAGAGTATCCTCTCCTCACAATCCAAATAGAAAGAGGTTTCCTGAAGGAGATAATATTATGGCATCTGTTTTAGAAAGGAAAGAATTTCCTGAGCTGTAAGAGCTGGGAAAAAGATTTCAGTAATTACTAACTATAGAGTTTTTCAAGACAAAAGGAAGAGAAGTAAAAATCTTACAGAGGAGGGACCTAGATTAACATATTGCATATCTCATCATGTTTCTTGATAATAAAGCTTTTAAGGGTTTATTTTATATCTTCAGTACTTACCATGTGCTTAGCACATTGCATGGGACTAAATACATATATGATTAAAGGGTGGATGGACAAATGAATGAGTGAATAAGTGAGATATGTATTCAATCAAATAAACCATTTCCAAGAGCAAGTCAGTAATCCCAGAATCTGAATACATGAGCTATCCACAGTTATTTGATTATACCAGCAGATAAGATAAGCTGCTTTACTGTTCCAATTCATTCACATTCAGAATATAAAACCAATCCAGAGTAAATTTGTCATCGTCTTCCTAAACCTAAGTTTCAGTAAAGATCAACACTAATCATATAGAACAATACCAACCATATCAAGCTAATTTTAACATCTAACTTGTGATTAGTGATCACAAGTCTGTGTTAAACCATGCTTCTCAATTCTGTATCTTATTCAGTATAAAAATTTAACTTTTTTATTATAACTTAACTATTTGCAAAACTAATTACATTCATGACAATGCAAGGTGTAAAAAATGTAACAATAATTGAGACCAAAATTCCTTTCAGGAAAGAAACTGCCTTAGTTCAGAAAACTACCTTGACACATAGGGTACAAGGTAAGACCTGGGTGTTGAATTATGACAAGGATTCAGAAAAGATCTTTTTTCTCTGAGTTATATAAAGGGAGAAAAATTTTGTTGCTCTAAGAGAAGATAAAGTGTGGGAGATCTCAGCTGGTGCTCTGTGGGAGAGGGTTATAACAGCCACTGTTGGAAGGTATAAGGACTTCTGAAGAACAGGAAGGCCATAGGCAGTTTCTGATGGGACTCCAGGCCCATCAGAATAGTAATTACACCTTAATTAAAATCCACTAAGCTTATGAACTATTGGCATGACTAGTTACTTTTTATGTAAACTAGTAAAGAGCTTAAGAGTACGGTGTAGAACCAATACCTCAAGTTTGGAAGAAAAATCTCCGGACGGTATCATTAGAACACAGGCCCTAGTGAGTACACAGAAATCTTAAGGAGGTCTTTAAAAATCACAGGGCATTGAGTGGAGATGCAAGTCAATCTACTTAATCTCACAGATGGCTGAGAGATGCCAGCTGACATGCCTGTCTACAGGTTTGCTTCATATTTTGTTTCTGGAAAAAGTATTTTCCCATACCATCACACTGAAATGTGTACATTCTGTTCTTCCTGCCTTCTTTGACTTACCGGCTTTTAGATACTATCTTCTGACCATTCAGCACCTAACTTCTTATTTACTCTTGCTTTCTCATACTACTAGACCCATAACCTTTTATCTGACCACTTCTGATATAATGGGCTACAGAGCAGGGCAGGGGTCCCTAAAAATATCCCCCACAGCCCATGGTTGGGGGATATCAGAAGGGGATGATATGGTGGTTAAGATACTTTTCATAACAATGGCAAATTGATAGCTCCTTGATAACTATGCTACCACCCTAAGCAAAAGGTGTAGGTGACTCTAAGAGCAGTAGGTGACACATGATGTAGCCCCACAGTGCCTGCACAAGAGGCAGGGAGGTAGAGTCTCCTGTGTTACAAGGTACTCCTTCCCTAACTGAATGTGGCAGCTGAAAGAAAGTAAAAGATATGGGGACACTGGCAAAAGTAGCTCATTGTAGGAGGGGCCAGATATGGGGTCACGTAGGAAGCTCCAGGTCAGCATTTAAAATAAGAGTGGGCAGAGAGAGAGCCGAGAGAGATTCTGCCATCCTGTCTACAGTAAGAGAGAAGCTATTTCTGCTTCTCTGAGAATTCTGCCAAGAGGGCCAAAAGAATAGGGAGGGAACCATGAGGAAGGAGCCATGAAATACGGATATTTGGCTGTGAGGTCTGAGAGAGGAAGCAGCCAGCAGCTATGCAGTTTGTAGTCATGAATCCGCCATGAGGACTGGTGTGTAAGGAGAAAGCTGAGGGAGCTGTACAGGAACCAGCCTATCCAAGCACAGATTCATGGGAGATGCCTGGAATGCTGAACTGTGAAATGGGAATGCTGGCTTCTGCTTCTCTGAAGGACATACGGAGAGGCCACTCTCTTGGGACATGTGCCTTCTTGGACTCCACCATGATCCAGAGTAACATGGCACATGTTTTCCTGGCCTACTACATAAAGGCTGAGGATGATGTACCCCAGATTCTGAAGGAGAGAGCTGCTGCAAGAGGATGGCAATTCTGAAACCCATAAGTGTACCTTCCAGAGGGGATGGAAAACTATTTGTGCAGCCAACTTATGAACAAATAAGGGTACGGGGAACTTCTGTGCATGCTTTTAGCTTATAGCTTGGTGGGGAGGAAGGGAAGTCCTGGATTTCGTGGGACAACAGGGTTGGAAGAAGGAGCAGGGTTGCCCTCAGCCCTTCCAAGGTTGGAATCCTGTAAATAAAAACTTATTTTCCTCAACACCAATTGTTGGGTCATGCCTCAAGGTGCCATGTGAATGAGTCCCAGTTTACTTGGTTACACTGATACTCTGACCATTTATGGGTTCTTTGCTCAGTCCCATCATCAACTAGTTTTACATCAAAGCTCAACAAACAGGAAGCAAATGCAGAAACCTAAATCATCCCCAAGAAATGTGACATGATATTGTATACAAAGGCCAAAAATAAAATTCTAGAAGAAGCAAGGATATAAATGATCAAATATGAATAATCAAATTACAGTATTTGAGATATGGCATTGAATTAAATAATACTTCTTAGAATCTTTACCTCAAAAAAAATTGAATTATAGGTCCTACATCACTCTCTTTATGAAGAGTTTGTACACATGCTTCATGCCTCAACAAATATTTTGTTGCACATTAGGTAGGAAATGCCACAAATTAGAGAGATGGAAAAGTTAGAACTTGAAATAAAAGAGATTTACTTGTACCCTGGGTACAAGTAATTACATACTAAATACATACACTAAATTTTGATCCAAAAAAAAAGTGGATATGCATGCAAAAACCTAACTAGTGGATTTTCTTAAAGGAATTTCTGAAGCATTTAAAATACCAGGAAATCTAACTGCCTAGGCCAGTTAGTCAAATGGGATAGAGAACCATAGCAAACTGTCTTTAAATACAACTACAAAATTGTAAATAATTGACAGAAATTCATTGAGACAACTAGAGTATGATAAAAATTAGGATATAGTTTTCACTTGGGGACTGAGTCTGTTACTTCTAGAACTGATGTGGGAGATCGGGAGCTTCATAGGCTTGGTTGGAGGGTTTTCAAAGTGGTAAATCTCCACAATAGTGAGAAAACCTGGCTGATATGACTTCATAACAGAAAACAGTATGAGGGATGTAAGACACTGAAAAAAATAAGATTTATTGCAGAATTTTACACAAAGAAAAAAAACAACCTATGCAGGAATGCAACAATTTTTTCTCACACCTCCTTGTTCTCAATTACATCATATGCTCTTTACTCTTTCTTTTTAGCAAATTACTATTCTTTTTTTATTCCTTCTCTTTCACTACTTTCCCTGACCAAAATAAACTTGATGACCGTGTGCTCTAGTTGGCATAGCTACACAAGTGGAAGTATTTAATAAAACCCTTCAATGATAATAAAATAATAAGCATATGCTTTCTGTCATTCCATGCGCATGGCAAAGACTGATCAGAGCTTTGCCCAACCTGCTTTCCTTTCTCCACAGGCTGCCACATAGCCGATATTTCTAAACCTTGGTGTCAGCATGTGACAGTAGTGCCAATGTAATGTGAAGCAGAACTGATATTCATCTCTTTTAAGTCCTGCCCATTAGATTCCTGTGAGCAATTATCCACTATATCTCTTCCCCTGACTGAGGGCTGGGGACAGAGCATCCAGCAAAGGACTCTAAGGCATAGGAATTAGCCACGTCATATGGTGAAAGGAGACTTGGTCCCTGAATTGCAGTGTGTAGGGCTGCCTATTGAATACCAGCATTGAGCATTTTTATAAGACAAAAAAATAACCTTCTATAGTACAGTGCCACAGTACATGTGGAGGTTTGTTATTAAGGCATTTATCCATCTTAAGTAAAATAGTTCGTTATTCTGAAAATTTTGATCAGCCTTGTAATCTAGTGCTTTTCAAACTATCTGTGGTGAAGGACTAGATTTGTTTTTTAAATTTCAAATCCTGCGTGAGCTGATAATTTTGTTAAATACAATAAAAATTAATTACTGAAAAAATAAAATTAAAACATAATAAAGATATCCAAAATACAAATGCAAACTTGTATTATTAAACTCAATAGATATTATCAAGTTATTATAAAGTTTCTAAACTTTCTTTGCTTTAATCTATCCTTTCATAACCTCTTTTTAAAAGCCAGGGTTCTTAACACTTAAAAATAAGAAAACAAAAAATTCCATTTTAAAATATGTAAGATCTGAGCAGACACTCACCAAGGGAGATATACAGATGGCAAATAACCATATGAAAACATATTCAACACCATTTGCAATTAGGTAAATGCTAATTAAAGCAACAATGAAAAGCAAAGGCAACAAAAGCAAAATAAATGGGACTACATCAAACTATAGCAAAAATACTTGTATAGCAAAGAAAACCATCAGCAAAAAAACAACAAAAAGACAAGCTACTGAAAAAAAGGTTGAAAAAATATTTGCAAACCATATTACGGATTATGGGTTAATATCTAAAATATATAATGAACTGATGCAACTCAATAGAAAAAAATTCCAAACAATCAAATTTTAATATGGGCAGAGGGAACCCTGACCAGGTAGCTCAGTTGGTTAGAGCACCATTCCCATAGGTCAAAGTTTTGGGTTCAATTCCTGGTCAGGGCACATACAGGTATCAACCAACGAATGCATAAACAAGTAGAACAACAAATTTATCTCTCTCTCTCTCTCTTTCTATCTCCCTCTCTCTCTCACCAAAATCAATAAACTTAAAAAAATGCTTTAAATGGGAAGAGGGATAAGGAAGACATTCAAACAGCCAACATGTACATGTAAGGATGCTCAACATCACTAATCATCAGAGAAATTCAAACCAAACCACAAAGTTATATTAACACCTCACACCTGTTAGAGTCGCTATCATCAAAAAGACAAGAAATATCAAGTGTTAATGAGGATGTGGAGAAAAGGGAAACTTTGTGCACTGCTTGTGGGAATGTAAACTGCAGCAGGCGCTATGGGAAACACTATGGGATTTCTTCAAAAAATTAAAAATAGAACTACAATATGATCCAATGGTTCCACTTCTGGATGTTTAACCAGAGGAAACAAAAAAAAAATCACTGTCTTATGAAGATATCTGCACCTCTGTATTCATTAAAGTATAATTTACAATAGTGAAGACATAGAAACAACCTAAGAGCCCATCAGTGGAAAAATGGATAGAGACAATGCTACATACATATACAAGAGAATATTCAGCCATAAAAACACAGATGGACATTGAGTGCATTAAGCTAAGTGAAATATGTCAGAGAAAGACAAGTACTAAATTATCTCACATATATATATAATTTTTTTAAAAAACCAAACTCATAGAATGCAGAAAACAAACTAGTGGTTACCAGAGGCCACATCATTATGCTGTATACCTAAAACTAATACAGTGTTATATGTCAATTATATCTCAGTTTAAAAAAACAATAATATAACACTATACATTTATTAGAATGGGCCAAAATTCAAAAGACTGACAATACTAAATGTTTTTGAGGATATTGAGGAACAGAAATTCCCATTCATTGTTGGTGGGAATGCAAAATAGTGCAGTCACTCTGGAAGGCAGTTTGGTAATTTATTACAAAAGTAAATATTGCCATATGAAAAAAGTTTAGCCCGAGTATTTACCCAGTTAAGCTGAAAACATGTCCACACAAAACCAGGACATGAATATAAATAGCACCTCTATTTATAATAACAAAAAAGTGGAAATGACCAATATATCCTTAAGTCAGATGAGTGGACCAACTGTATTGTATCCATACAGTTGAGCAATTTTAATAAATGAAATATGAAGCCATACAGAAACATGTTTGAATCTTCAAATGCATATTGCAAAGTGAAAGAAGCCAATCTGAAAAGGATACATAGCATAGATCCCATCTGTATGACATCCTGGCAAAGGAAAAACTATAGAGATAGTAAACTGATCATAGGTTATGGAAGTGTAGGGAGTGGAGTAGGGGAGGCTGGAACAGATGAAGCACAAAGGGTAATTTAGGCGATGAGACTATCTTTAGTGGTGGATACATGATGCCGTGTATGTTTCAAAACTCAAAGCTTTACAGCAGAAAGAATAAACCTTAATGTGCACGAATACAAATTTTTTAATAAGTTAACTAGTGGATAAAAGGATCATGGGATGGAATGTAGAGTGTGTCAAAATTAGCTGACTGTATTACAAAAGTATGAAAAAAAATCACTGAAGGGAGTAATGGTTAAAGGTAATGACGTAACTGTAAAATGAATGGCAAAATAAACAGTGAATAAGCACTGTACTACAGTGGGTAAAATTATTTCCCACAGAAGTATAAGTTAACAATTCAGACAATATTTAACCTGTATACTGGAACAAGATGTAAATAAGAAACTCTGGGAGAATACTAGAGTAGGCTCATGGAAGGTAATCTGAGGATATCTTCAATGTTTCAAAACCATCAAATCACTTTTTTTCTATCATAATATGTAAATTTCCTTAATTATCTTTTGCATATCAAAGAAACAGGAGACTCTGGAGTTAAGCCACAATTCTAAATTTCAGTGTGAAGCTTAAATAGACATATTTTTTGTATTCCCTATAAAAATTAGGGAAAAGCTATATTTAGGAACAATTTAAGTGGTATATTAGTTTCCTAGGGATGCCATAACAAAACACCACAGAAAAAGTGGCTCGAATTACAGATATTTATTATTTCACAGTTCTAGAGACTAGAAGTCCAAAGTCAAGTGCCAGTAGTTTTTGTGAGACTTCTCTTGCAGAAAGCCACCTTCTCACTGTGCCCTCACGTGGTCTTTCTTCAGTATGTACTTATGGACAGAGAGAGCCCTCTGATGTCTTGCCTTTTCTTTTGTTCTCAATGTATAAAAACTGTTTAGTAAACTGAAATATAGGACCTGGAATTATCCGGTACTACATTCTGTTGTTTCTTTTACACATTCATAAACTTTATACTTTCACCTTTCTTGACAGTGATAAATAACATTATTGATGTTCACATTGCAAAAAATAGAACATATTGCTTTCTTTTATTTTACTAGAGAGAAGTTTTCTGTCTTTTTTTTAATAGGTTTTCAATGTCATGCTCTCTATCTTCTCTTTCTATCACCCCTATGATGTGAATGTTTGCTTGCTTGAAGTTGTTCCAGAGTTGTTCCTAACCTATTCTCATTTTTTTGGACTTTTTTGTTGTTGTTCTGATAGGGTGTTTTTTGCTTCCCTATCTTCTGAATCACTGATTTGATTCTCAGCTTCATCTCCTCTACTGTTGATTCCCAATAAGTTATTCATTTCAGTTAGTGTGTCCTTCATTTCTGACTGATTCTTTTTTGTGGTTTTCATGTCCTTTTTTATGCTGTTGAAGTTCTCATTAACTTCATCTACTCTTCCCTTAAGTTCACTGAGCATCCTCATAACCAGTGCTTTAAATTCTGCATCTAATAGATTGCTTGTTTCCATTCTGTTTAGGTTTTTTCTGGGGTTTATTCTGTTCTCTCATTTGGGACCTGTTTTGTCTCCTCATTTTGAAAGCTTCCTTGTGTTTGTTTCTATGTATTAGGTAGAGCTGCTCTATTTCCCAGGCTTGGTAGAAAGACTTTAATTAGTAGGTGTTCTGTAGGGTCCAGTGGCACAGCCTCTTTGATAACCCAAGCTTGGCACTATGGGTGTGCCCCACCCCACCATGTGGATTGTAGTTGAGCCTTGAATGTTGTTGTCATGTCAATGGGAGAGATTTACCCCCAGGCCCATCAGCGGCAAGAACTGGCTATGACCACCATGGAGTATCATCTGTTCAGGTGTCCACCACACAAAGCAGGACTTACTTCAGCAGAACTCTGATGCCTACTGGATCCACCTCTTGTGTGTGTCCCTTGTGGAGGAGTTTGGGTGATACTTCCACATGGTCTCAAGCTGTCTAGAATGTTCACTGGCTCTAGGGCCTCCCAGAAGGTTCAAACCAATGTCAACCACCACCTGTGCTCTGCCCAGGGCCACTAAGCATTAGCTACAAAGCAATCTGCAGATGGTTGCTACTTGTGCTGGGCTTGAAGGTGCTCAGGAGAGGCAAAAGTGCTAACCAAGACAGGCTGTCACTAGTTCCAGGCCCAGGGACACTTAGCTAGAGGTACAGGATACACTGAGGCCAAATGCTGCTTGCTTGAGAGATTTTAAGAGAATATGAAACATGAACCAAGACAGGCCATTTGTATGGAAAAACCACTGGAAACAGATTGGGGGGACCTGCAGGTTGGGTGGAACCTGGTCTCAAGAAACCACCAACGTGGGGCAAACAGTGTGAGGCAGGTTGATGGAGTCTCAGATATGGCACCTGCCTGCCAGCTCTGTGAAGATAAGGCTCAGCAAAGGAACAATGGTCTCTGTGAGCACTTCTGTCTGAAACAAAGCTACCCCTCAAGGTCTTGCCCTGATGCCAAACAATTCAGTTCTTTCCCATACATCCCTGGTGTCTTTGAAACTACTGCCCCAGTAGTGAACTCAGAGGAATTGAGTCTAAGCCTGTGTGCAGGACCTTTAAGAGGAACTTCTGGGGCTCCAGAAAACCTCCAGCTCACTCAGTCACAATTTTTGCTGGTTTTTACAGCCAAATGTTACAGGGACTTCTCTTCCTAGCACTGGAACCCTGGGATGAGAGGCATGGGTGTGGCTGGGACCTCTCACTCCTCAGGGAGGATATCACAGCTGAGATATCCCTCCCAATTTTTATCTGCCATACATGGATGTGGAACCAGCCCATTCAGAGCCTCTGCCCTTCCTACCAGTCTTGATGTGTATTCTTGATATTCTTAGTTGTACAACTTCCATTCAGCTAGATTTTAGGCAGTTCTGAGTGATGAGTGTCCTATAGTTTATTTGCAATTTTGATGTGCTTGTGGGAGGATGTGAATACTGCATTTACCTCCACTGCCATCTTGACTGGAACTAGTATGTGTTTAACTTTAAAACATACTGCAAAACTCCTTCCAAAAGTGGCAGTATAATTTTCCTATAAGCAATGTATGAGAGCTACTTTTACATCCTTGTCAATACTTGGTACTGTATACTTTTTTAAATTTTAGCTATTCTGAAAAGTGTCTAGTAGTTTTAATACTCCTTTTCCCGAAAACTAATGTTGACCAAATTTTCATGTGTTATTGAGCCTTTATATCACTTCTTTTGGTAAGACGTCTATTTAAATCCTTTGTGAATTTTTTGAAAAGCTGTGTATTCTTATTTTTGATTTGTAAGGTTTTTTTAATACATATTTTGAGTAAGTCATCCTTCAAACATATGTCTGGTTAAGTATTTAGACTGAGAATTGCTTTTTCATTTCTTAAAGGAAAAAGTTTTAAATTTCAATAAAGTCTAAGTAACCTTTTTATGTCTTCTGTGATTCATTTGTTAGAATTCTACTTAAGAAATGATTGCCTATTCCAAGATCATAACAACTTTCTTCTGTATTATCTTCAGAAAGTTTTACGACTCTTATGTTTAGGTCTATGATCCATTCAGAGTTGTGATATACAGTCTAGGTATGTTGTTAGCTTTTTTGTTTTCATACATATATCTAATAGACTTTGTACTTTTTTTTTTTTTTGGAAAGGCAGTACTTTCACCATTGAACTACCTTACATCCCTTGCCAAAAATCAATTAAACATATATATGGGTCTATCTCCAAAATCTGTTCTGCTACACTGGTATTTATATTTATCCTTTAAACCAACACCACAGTCTTGGTCCCTATAGCTTTGTAATAAGTCAAAATCAGGTGGTATAAATTCTCTAACTTTGTTTTTATTTCAAATACTTTTGGCTATTCTAGGTCTTTTGTTTCCCTATGAATTTTAATACCATCCCTTGACACTTTGTACCAAAGCTTGCTGTGGTTTTCATTGAGATTGTATTGAACCTATAAATCAGTTTGAGAGAAGTTGCCATACAATTAGCATGTCTTCCAATACCTGAGCTGATATATTTCTCCATTTATTTAAGTTTTAATTTCTCTCAGCAAACTTGTAGTTTTTAGTGAGCAAAATGTGTGGTTTTCACATATCTTTTGTTAAATTTAGTCAAAGGAATTTTATTTGTTCTTTTGTAAAATAAGTTTTTTGATAAAAGAAGTTGTGCTTCATTTCAATACCCAGGAGTTTTTGGCTGATATATAAAAATTCAACTGAATTTTTAATCTCAACCTTATATTTTGCAACCTGGATAAAATCACTTCTTCTCTTTAGCTTTTTAATAGCTTTCTTTAGAATTTCCACCTACTTAATCATGTTGACAGTTAATAAACACATTCCCAATCTGCATTTCTTTTACTTTTCCTGCTTTTTGGGACTTTCAGTGCAATGTTGAAAGGACATAGTGACTTGTTCCTGATCATAAAAAAGTACAGAGTATTCAGTTTCCTATCATTGAGTATAATGTCAGTTGTAAATTTATCATATCTGTCTTTTATCAAGTTGAGAAAGTTATCTTTTATTACTAGTTTGCTGAAAGTTTTTATTGTTTTTGTTGAATTCTATCAAATACTTTTTTGACCTCTATCAATAAAAATCATGTTTTCTCTTTTATCCTAATATAAAAGAGAATATTATACAAAGAAAATATAGTGAAATATATCAATTGATTTTCAAATATTAAAACAACCTTATATTGCTAAGATAAAGCACCATTTCTAAATTTATTATTCTTTTATAATTTTTATTTCAATTTGAAAATGTTTTGTCAGGATTTTTGCATATATGTTCTTAAGGGATATTTTTCTCTATTTTTCTATTCTTGTAAACTTTTGTCTGGCTTAGTTAGATGTGAGGGTACTATGGTCTTATAAAAATAAGCTGAGAAGGGTTTATTTGCCTCTATTTTCTGTGAGAGCTTTTGTAGCTTTAGTGTTCTTTCTTCCTTAAATGTTTGACATAATTCACCAATGAAACATCAAATTTAAGTCTAGAGGCTTAAATTTAGGAAGATTTTAAATTATGAATTCAACTTTTTTCATTGAAAGAGAACAATACAGGTATCTGTTTCTTTTTCAGTTGGTATTGGTGTGATCTTTCAAGAAATATGACCATCTCATTGAGGTTGTCATAATATTCTATTATTTTCATTTCATGCCTTAGAAATAAAATTGATGTCCCCTTTTTTTACTCGATATTTGGTTTAATATGTTCTCATTTTCTAGCTTCTTCAGATGAAAAGCTTAAATAATTGTTTTATATTTTACTTCCTTATTTAATATAAATGCTAAATTAATAAATTATCTCTCTAAACACTGTTTTAGCTACATCTCACAAAGTTTGACATGTTGACCTTTAGTTTTATTAAATTCAATTTTTTCTAGTTTTCTTGTGATTTCTTATTTAGCCAGTAAATTATTTACAAATGCATTGGATAATTTCCAAATATCAAGATTTTCTCAATATCTTTTTGTTATTGATTTGTAATTTAATTTTTGTAACCATAAAACATATGCTGTGATTTCGATCTATATTAGGTGAGATTAGTTTTATGTCTCAACATACAATTTATCTTGGTAAGTATTCATGTGCACTTCCAAAAAACATGTATTTTTCATTGCTGTGTAGAGTGTTCCATAAATGTCATTTATATCACGTTGTTTGATAGTGTTTTTCAAGTCTCCATCATTACTGATTGTCTATTCTATCATTTAAAGAAAAAAAATATTGAAATCTATAACTATATTTGATTTTTTTTCATTTCTCCCTTTATTTTTGGTAGTTTTGTTTAACATCTTTGGGTTTTGTTATAAGGCCCATGTATAGGTCTGTCCAGAAAGTATCCAGCAGTGTGATGTGATAAATAGAGATATTTGTTGAAGAAAACACAAAATACAAGAAACATTGTACACAGGACAATGACTCCTCAGTCCTCTTCAAAGTAGGCATTTTGAGATCTCAAGCAGTTCTCCCGATGTCTCTGCCACTGTACAAAACACTCTGCGAAATCCATTTTTGGAATCGCCATCAGCTGCCAGTCGTATTTTCCTGAATCTGAATGATGATTTGAAATATCTTCCCTTTCAAAGGTGATTTTAGTTTGGGAAAAAGCCAGAAGTCACAGGGTGCCAAATCTGGGCTGTAGCGGGGCTGAGTCACTTGGGTGATTTGACATTTCACAAAAAAACTCTGCATGAGATGTGATGCACGAGTGGGTACATTGTCACGATGAAGCTGCCAATCATCTGTTACCCATAGCTGCAGCCTTCTGTATCATTTGAATAATTTCCATGGAGGAAAATTCAAGTTTAATGCAAAATTTGATACAGATCCATTGCTCTACTTGCTCAGTCATTTTGAATGTGATGGCCACACATTACACATGTTCATTCAATGGTGTCTACCACCCCAACTGACTAGTACAGTGAAGTCATCATTGTTTCCACATGCACATTCTAGTCCACTCTCCCTGGCTGCCAGGTTACATCAATGTCATGCAAGCCATTCTCATTATAGTAACAATGACTGGACTTTCTCTGGACAGACCTCATATTTATGTTTACTTCTTTCTTGTAAGTTGACTTTTATCATTATAAAACATCACTATTTGTCTCTAGCAACATTCCCTATTTTTAAAGTCCATTGTTTTCTGAGATTTATATAGACAATTCAGCTTTTTTATTCCTGCTGTTTTCATAATGTATCTTTTCCCATTATTTTTGTTTTTAACCTATTCTAGTTAAAATGTGTGTCTCAAAAATAGCATGTAGTTAGATATTGCTTTTTATCAGGTCCAATAGTTGTCTTTGTTTGAAGTTTGGCATCTGAGAATATAACTAAGATACAATATTATTTTCTTGTCCCCAGCTTCTCATAAACACTAAAGCAATGCTGTATTATACATTTATTAGCTCTTTTTCCTTCAGCATCATACTCCCGGCTTGCCCACAGTTTCACTTTACACAGTTCTGTTTTCTGTGGTTTAAACAGTGGTCTGAAAATATTAAATGGAAAATTCCAAAAACAAATAATTCATGTTTTACAGTGAACATCATTCTGTGTAGCATGATGAAATCTTGTGCCACCAGTCTTAGCCTCACCTGAGTCACAAATTATCTCTTTATCAAGTGTATCCACACTGCTTTTCCTTCTTAAATAGGGAAGCTATTTCCCAATATATTTTACAGTTGACCTGACAATGATCCCCTAATGTCACACATTCATTTAGAAATGTAAGCCATCTCTTTAATTCTTTATCCCTTGCCTCAATTTAGTAAGCACGTATTTTAATTGTCTATTCCAGTTTTCCAATAGTCCACTGATATATGAATAGTATAATATATGACTATTATATATGGTATTTTTAGCCCATTGTTGCACTGCATCTTCAGTAAAATATGTTCCTTGATATGAATCTAAATTAAAATATTTTCTGTCTAATCTTAGGTATTAGAAGAACTTGATTCTATTACCAAATCCAAATTGAAAATAATTGTTCATCATATTCAGAACCCTCTGTTTACTACTGGAGTCATGACCAAAGAAAGTGTAGTCTACTGGCTTGCTTTGATCCTCTACATATTTAGAAACCTTCAGTCTATAGCCAATCTGTTGACAAACTGAAAACTTTTAAGTCTCATTTTAAGCTTGAGAAAGAGTCAGTGGGATCTATCATTCTTCTGCACGTTGTTCAATTGTTTGAATATCCCCATGACCATTCCACTCATTGACCCAAGAGGTCATCTCCAGTGAGGACTAAACAGTTCTGTTGACTCTGCTGCCCTTCTGAATATAAAAGGCTTTACTGTTGAACACCTACTTGCCCCACTTTGATTTTTCTCTTCTTATATCTTCATTAGTTATCTATGGCTGCACAACAAATTAACCTCCAAAACAGTTTTTAGAAATAAATACTTACTATCTCACAGTTTCCGAGGGTAAGGAATTCAGTAGCAACTTAGTTGGATGGTTTACAGCCTCTCAGGAAGTGGTCATCAAGCTGTCTACCAAGATGTGCCTGCAGTCATTGCATACTACATTCAACTAGCTTCCCCCAGAATGAGTGATCCAAAGGAGAGAAGTTGATTGAGAACCTAAACAGAGTTACTATCTTTTAAATTCTAACCTTGAATGTGAGACACCATTACTTCAGCCTTATTCTATGGGTCATGCAGACAATCCCTGCTGCAATAAGGAGGAGGGCTACACCACTTGAAATCCCAGGACATAGGGAGGAGTAAGGTGCATCATGAAGAATGCTTACTACAATGTCTGTAATGTTTTTCCATAACATTAAAGTTGATACCTGGATTTCTTTTATTTTTCAGCCATGTAAGCTTCATTTGCCAGACTTTCTCACCAACCTATTGACTGTAGCCCAAGAGTCAATATTAATTCATAGTACTTTTTGTTAATATCACTTAGTGTCTTGGATACTTAGAACATCACTATAAATTCTGTCCACTGGGTGGATTTATCTTAACTTGCTTTTTTTTTCATTCTTTAAGTATATTTTATTGATTATGTTATTATAGTTGTCCCTTTTTTTCTCCCCTTTATTCCCCTCCACCCTGCACACCTCTTTTCACCAGCATCCTCCCTCCTTAGTTCACGTCTATGAGTTGTACATATAAGTTCTTTGGCTTCTCCATTTCCTATACCATTCTTAACCTCCCACTGTCTATTTTGTACCTACAATTTATGCTCCTTATTCCCTGTACCTTTTCTCCATTTCTTCCCCCACCCCTCCCTGCTGATAGCCTTCCACATGATCTTCATTTCTCTGATTCTGTTCCTATTCTAGTTGTTTGCTTCATTGGTTTTTGTTTTTAGGTTCGGTTGTTGATAGTTGTGAGTTTGTTGCCATTTTACTGTTTGTAGTTTTGATCTTCTTTTTCTTAGTTAAGTCCCTTCAACATTTCATGTAATGAGGGCTTGGTGATGATGAACTCCTTTAACTTGACCTTATCTGGGAAGCACTTTATCTGCCCTTCCATTCTAAATGATAGTTTTGCTGGATAGAATCATCTTGAGCATAGGTCCTTGACTTTCATGACTTTGAATACTTCTTCCCAGTCCCTTCTTGCCTGTAAGGTTTCTTTTGAGAAATCAGCTGGTAGTCTATGGGAACTCCTTTGTAGGTAACTCTCTCCTTTTCTCTTGCTGCTTTAAGAATCTCTGCTTATCTTTAATCTTGGTTAATGTAATGATGATGTGCTTTTGTGTGTGCTTCCTTGGGTCAAACTTCTTTGGGACTTCCTGAGCTTCCTGGACTTCCTGGAAGTCTATTTCCTTTGCCAGATTGGGGGAAGTTTTCCTTCATTATTTTTTCAAATAAGTTTTCAATGTCTTGCTCTTCCTCTTCTCCTTCTGGCACCCCTATGATTCAGATGTTGGAATGTTTAAAGTTGTCCTGGAGGTTCCTAAGTCTCTCCTCATTGTTTTTGATTTCTTGTTTCTTCATTCTGTTCTGGTCAAATCTTTATTTCTTCTTTTGCTCCAAATCATTGGTCTGAGTCCCAATTTCCTTCCCTTCACTGTTGGTTCCCTGTGTATTTTTCTTTATTTCTCTTTGCATAGTCTTCTCTTTTTTGTCTATTTAGCAAGCACACTCAACCATTTCTGTGAGCACCCTAATTAGTGCTTTGAACTCTGCATCTGGTAGGTTGGCTATCCCTTTATTGCTGAGTTCTATTTTTGTAGCTTTGATCTGTTCTTTACTGTGGGCCAATTTTTTTTTTTTTTTTTTTTGTCTCTGGCATGCCTGTTATGTTGTAAGGGGTGGAGCCTTAGGTACTTGCTAGGACAGGGCAACCCACATGATGTTTTGTAGTGCTATATGTGGGGGAGGGATCCGAGAGGGAACAATGCTGCTTAGTCAGCTCTTGCCCCACTTTCACTCACTCCTCTTGCTATCCACAAGCAAATTGGGCTCTTCTAGTGCTGGTTCCTGGGTGAGTGGGTTTGTGTACATTCCAGAACCCTGGGGACTCCTCCAACGAATAATCCTATGAGGCTGGGAGTTTCTCCCACTGACATAACCCCCATAGGTTTTTATATCCAGAGGTTTGAGGCTTTCTTTTCCCCCACTGGAACCCTGGGTTCCATGGTCTGTCTTGCTCCCCTGTTGTTCTTCCTGGTTTACCTGCACTCAAATGTGGGACCATCAGCTGCCATCTTGTGCTGCCCAGTCCTCCAGCCTCTGGGTTCCCACATCCCCTCTGCCCCAGCTCCATCTCTGCCCCTCCTACCATCTGGGTAAATGTTTCTTCTTTAACTCCTTGGTTGCTGGACTTCCATACACTTTGATTTTCTGGCAGTTCTGGTTGTTTTTTGCCTTTAAATTTGTTGTTGTACTTCTTTTGGTTGTGCAAGGAGGCAAAGTGTATCTACTTATGCCTCCATTTAGGCCAGAAGTCTATGTTAATGTTCTACAGTAATTGGCCATCAGCAGCCATGATGCAGCAACCTTTGCAATGAGTGTTAAACCTCCACATTTAAGCTGATTTCCATAAGCCATGCTACCTCTGTGAGATGCTCCAATATTAATCATCCATGGGTTAAGTAACTCATCAGGGAGATTTAAAGGCATAGTTGCCACTTGAATACATATGTCATGGGTTCATTCAGTGGATTTCCCTGTAGCATATTCTTGAATACACCATTTATTTTTGATGAGGGAACCCTTCTTTCCAACTCCCTGTTGATTGGAATATTTATGACATAACCCATTGCATGCACAGCATTTTAGTTCTCACAATAATTTATGTCACTTAATAATATATAAAGTTTCAATCAGTGATCAATAATAGGCTAATACATGTCTCTCAAAAAAGAGTATATCTGGCAGCTATCTCAGGCAATTTCCTGATCTAAAATATTGAGTGGCCCAACAGATTGGCAATCAAGGGCTTTTATCAAACATCCATCCAGTCAGCTTGAGTATGTGTTGTTGACACCTTTAACATCATTTCTTTGAATTATTTTTAGGTTACTTTAAAGATTACAACATCTTTAACTTATCATAATCTACTTAAAGTTAATTTTTAATTACTTCTAATGAAATATAGAAACTTTGCAACAAATTTATAAAAATTAAAGCTAAATCGTATATATTCGCATATATAGACATATTTGTTTGCCATTTCTAATTCTCTTACTTTTTGTTGAGGATAAATTGACCATCAGGTATCATTTTCCTTTGGCATGAAAGAATTTCTCTACTATGCCTTGAAGTACAAGACTGCTAACAATGAACTTTTTCACTAGAAATGTTCATCTGAAAATGTTTTAATTTAACACTTCAATTTCGAAAGATAGTTTGATGGAAATAGAATTATTTTTTAAAAGATATTATTTAGTTATTTTTAAAGAGAGGGGAAGGGGAGGGGAATAGAGGGAATATGTGGTTGCCTCACATGTGCCCCCTACTGGGGACCTGGTACACAACCCAGGAATGTGTCCTGACTAAGATTCAAATAGTTAACCTTTTGGTTCACAGGCCAGCACTCAATCCACTGAGCTACACCTGTCAGGGCTGATGGACATAGAATGCTTGATTACAATTTTTTCTTTCACTTTTTTAAATATGTCATTCCAGCAACTTCTGACTTCTATTGTTTCTTTTGAAATATTACCCATTAATCTATCATTGTTCACCTGTATGAAGTATGTAATTTTTCTCTCTTGATACTTTCAAAATTTATTTTTTTATATTTGGCTTTTTGAAGTTTGGTGATGATGCACTCAGTCTGAATTACTTTTATTCAGTTTATTTGGGATTTACTGAATTTATTGGATCTATTATTTAAAGGCTTTCACCAAATTTAGAAATTTCAGTCACGAGTCTTTTATGGAAAAAAATGAATTTCAGTCATTAATTTTCAAATATGAAAGGTGACCCCCCCAAAAAAAAAACGGAATTATCCTCTGGGGGGCAGGACCCTTGTAGCATAGGGCTCCATCACTAGGTGAGTGTTCTAGCAACCCATCTGTATCAGTGTACCAGCTGACCTCATTCTGAGAGGCTGCATTAGACTTCTGTAAATTCTTTTAATGACCCTTTCAATGCATTTCTCCATTTCATGCTGGTGATTTACAAGTATACCTGTCCACATTGTGCTGAATGTTCAGCAGTTTTTGACCAAGAACAGCATGACCCCCATGTCCCTCCCTCTCTACTCACTTGTCACATCATGAGCAACTTTTTGTTGTTGTTGTTTCTGAGGATTAAAAAAGCCCTCAAAGGGAAACATTTTGCTAATATGGAAGAGGTAAAACAACAAAAAAAATGACAGAAGCACTAAAAGGCATCAAAATCAAGTTCAAAAACTGTTTTTAGCAGTGGAAAAAGTGTCCTGATAGATGTATTGCATCATATAGATAGTACTTTGAAGGAGGCTAAAATTTAAACCTGTAAAAATAAATAATCTTATAAATAAATTCCAGAGTTTTTGGGTCCCCCCTCATATTTCTATACCTATTCGCTTTCTCCTTGCCTTCTGAGGTTCCAATTTCATATATGTTTGACCTCTCCAAACTGTTCACAAGTATCTAAGCCTTGTTCATTTTTTTCAATCCTTTCATATTATAATCTCTCAAAATTACATAATTTCTTTTACCCATCATCAGGATCACTGATTTTTTTTCCTATGTCATCCAGAAGTTTTTTTTATTATTATTATTGTTTATTCAGTTACAGTTCTTCCAATATTTCCCCCTTTGCCCTCCTCTGCCTAGCCAAACCCCACTCCCAAAGTCAATCCCAACACCATTGTCTATATCCATGGGTTCTTCAAACTTGTTCTATGACTAATCCCTTCCTCTTCTTTCCATCATTCTCCAGCTTCCACCGCATTACCACAACTCTGGCAGCTGTCAGTTGTTCAATGTTTCCATGTCTCTGGTTCTATTTTGCTCATTAGATTATTTTGTTATTAGATTCCTCTTACAAGTGAGATCATAGGTATCTTTCCCAAACTGGTTTATTTCACTTAGCCTAATAGTTCCTAATCAAACCACACTGTTGCAAAAGGTAGGAATTCCTTCTTTCTTTCTGCTACATAGTATTCCATTGTATAAATGTACCACAGTTTTTTGACCCACTCATCTACTCATGGGCACTTAAGCTGATTGCAACATTTGGCTATTGTAAATAGTGGTGCAATAAACATAGGGGTGCATAAGTTCTTTTGAATTGGTGTTTCAGTAGCCTTAAGGTATGATCCTAGCAGTGGAATTACTGGGTCAAAAGGTAGTTGCATTTTTAATTTTTTGAGGAAATTCCATAGTGTTTTCCACAGTGGCTGCACCAGTCTGCATTCCCACCAACACTGTACTAGGTTTCCCTTTTCTTCCCTTTCTTTGCCAGCACTTGTTTGTTGATTTCTTAATGATGGTCTTTTTGGCAGCAGGCAGTGATAACACATTGTGGTTTAATTTGCATATCTCTGATGGCCAGTGATATTGACCATTTTTTCATATGATTATGGGCTATCTGTATTTCTTCCTTGAAGAAGTGTCTATTTGTGTCCTTTGCCCATTTTTTAATTGTATTGTTTGTTTTCCTGGTGTTGAGTCATGAGTTCTTTATAATTTCGGAGATTAAACCCTTGTCCAGTGTATCATTGGAAAATATGTTCTCCCATACAGTCGGCTCCTTTTTCTTTTTCTTTTATTTTTTATTTATTGCTGTTCAGTTACAGTTGTCCCACCTTTTTCCTCGACTGTTCATCCATACCCAGTTCCCCGCCCACTCCCACAGTCAATTCTCTCCATTGTCTGTGTCCACGAGTCCTCAACTAGTGTTGCTTTGCTTGGCCCTTCTCCTTCTTTTCCCTGTTTTCCCCTTTCCCCTTCCCCTCTTGTCACTGTCAGTTTATTCTTTATTTCCAAGTCTCTGGTTCTATTTTGCTCACTTGTTTGTTTTATCAGTTAGGTCCCACTTATAGGTGAGATCATACAATATTTGTCCTTCACCTCCTGGCTTATTTCACTTAGCATAATACTCTCCAGTTTCATCCATGCTGCCGCAAAGGATAAGAATTCCTTCTTTCTTTCTGCTGGGTAGTATTACATTGTGTAAATGTACCACAGTTTAGCCACAGCTTTCTGGTTTGATGCACTTCCATTTGTTTATCTTTTTCCTTTATTTCCCTCATCTAGGAGAGATATAGGCAAACATATTGCTACATGGTATATCTGAAATGTTACTGTCTATGTTTTCCTCTAGGAGTTTTATAATATCACAACTTATATTTAAGTCTTTTATCTATTTTGAATTTATTCTCGTGGATAGTATGAATTGGTGGTCTAGTTTCATTTTTTTTCATGTACCAGTCCAGTTCTCCAAACAGCATTTTTGAAGAGTCATTTATACTCCATTATATGCTTGAGACTCCTTTATTGAATATTAATTGACCATAAAGACATAGGCTTATTTCTAGACTCTCTGTTTTGTTCCATCAAGCTATATATCTGCTCTTATACCAATACGAGACTGTTTTGATTACAGTTTGGTATCAGGTATTGCGATCTCTCCAACTTTGTTCTTTTCAAGAGTCCTGACACTATTGAGGGTCTTTTTGGGTTCCATATAAATTTTTGAAATATTTGTTCTGTTTCTGAGAAATATACCATTGGTATTTTAATAAGAATTGTGTTGAATCTATACATTGCTTTGGGTAGTATGGACATTTTAATGATGTTTATTCTTCCAATCCATTTATTGGTATATACTTCCAATTTTTTGTATCTTCCATACTTTCTTTCTGCAGTGTTCTGTAGCTTTTCAAATATAGATCTTTTACCTCCTTGGTTAACTTTATTCCTAAGTACTTTATTTTTCTTGTCACCACAGTAAATGGAATCTTTTTCCTATTTGTTTTTTGGTGTAAAAAAATGCCTTTGATTTCTGAATATTGACTTTGTATCCCACTACTTTGTCAAATTCTCTTATTAGGTCATGTTTTTTTTGGTGGAGCCTATAGCATTTTCTATGTATGCTATCATGTCATCTGCAAATAATGACAGTTTTACTTCCTCCTTTCAAATTTGGATGAATTTTATTTCTTTTCCTTGTCTGATTGCTCTGGCTAGAACTTCAAGTACTATGTTGAATAGGAGTGGTGAAAATGGACACCCTTGTCTTGCTCCTGATTTTAAGAAAAGCTTTTGGTTTTTGGCCATTGAGTATGGTTTGGGCAGTGGGTTTTCTATATGTAGCCTTTATTTTGTTGAGGTATGTTCCCTCTATTCTTGCTTTGCTGAGTGTTTTTATTATAAATGGGTGCTGTATTTTATCAAATGTTTTTTCAGCATCTATGATATGATCCTGTCATTGTGTCCTTCATTTTATTTATGTGGTTTATTATGTTTATTTATTTGCAAATATAGTACCACCCCTGCATCCCTGGGATAAATCCCACTTGATCTTTTTAATGTATTGTTGGATCTGGAAGCCAATACTTTGTTGAGGATGTTAGTATATAAGTTCATCAGAAATATTGGCCTGTCATTTTCTTTCTTTGTTGCTTCTTTACCAGGTTTTGGAATTAAGATAATACTGGCCTTGTGAAAATGAGTTTGGGAGTCTTACCTCTTCTTAAAATTTTTGCAAAAGTTTGAGAAGGATAGGAGTTAGTTCTTCTTTGAATATTTGGTAAAATTTGCCTGTGAGACCCTCTGGTCCAGGGTTTTGTGTACCAGGAGATTTTTTTATTACTGCTTCAATTTTGATAATTGTTATTGATCCATTCATGCTTTCTGATTCTTCTTGACTCAGTTATAGAAGATTATATGTTCATAGAATTTTATCCATTTCACTCAGGTTGTCCAATTTCTTGGCATATAGTTGTTCACCATTATTTCTACAGTTCTCTGTATTTCCATGATCATGGTTGTTACTTCTCCTTTTTCATTCCTGATTTTACTTATTTGCATCCTTTCTCATTTTTTTTCATGATTAGTCTGATTAAAGGTTTGTTCATTTTGTTTGTCTTTCCAAAGAACCAACTTCTGGGTTCATTGATACCTTGAATGGCTTTTTACTCTCTATGTCATTTAATTCTGCTCTGATCTTATTATTTCCTTCCTTCTATCCACTCTGGCTTTGTTTGTTTTCATTCCTCTAGTCCTTTTAGATGTAGGGTTAGGTTGTTTTTTTTTTTTAGATTTTTCTATCTTATTTAAGTAGGCCTGTATTGTTATGACTTTCCCTCTCAGGACTGCCTTCACTGTGTCTCATAGGTTTTGGATTATTGTATGTTCATTTTCATTTGTTCCCAGATACTTTTTGATTAGTTCCTTGATCTCATTGTAATTCATTATTTAATAACATGTTATTCAGCCTCCATGTATTTGAATGCTTTTGATTTTTTTTTCTTGAGGCTGGTTTCTAGTTTCAAATTATTGTGGTCCATGAAGATACTTGATATGATTTCAACTTTGTTGAATTTGTTATGGCCTGTTTTGTGTCCTACCACATGGTCTATCTTTGAAAATGATCCATAAGAGTTTGAGAAGAATGTATATGTTGTTTCTTTGTGGTTAAATATTCTGTAAATATCAATTAAGTTCCTTTTGAAATAGAGTGGTGTTCTCTACCTTAATATACTTGTTGATTTTTTCTTTAGATCTTCCATTGTTGACAGTGGGTGTTAAAATCCCCTACAATAACTGTATTGGTATCAATCTCCTTCTTAAACTCCTTCAAGACTTTCATTATATATGTAGGTTCCCTATGTTGGGTGAATATATGATTACAAGGGTATTCTCTCTTGTTGAACTACTCCCTCAAGTATTACGTAGTGACTTTCTTTGTCTCCTGTTATGGCCTTTGTTTTGGAGTCTATTTTGTCTGATAGAAGTAATGTTACCCCAGGTTCTTTCCCCATCCATTTGCTTGGATTATTTTTTGCCATCCCTTTACTTTAAGCTTGTGTATATCTTTCGAGGTGGGTCTCTTGTAGACAGAATATATGCAAGTCATGTTCTCTTATCCATTCAGCTATCCTGTGTCTTTTGATTAGAACATTTAATCCATTTACATTTAAGGTTATTATTATAGGTATTTATTCCTTGCCATTTTTTCCCATTGTACTTGTGTTCTTCTCTCTATCTCTCTCTCCATCTTCTTAAAACAGTCCCTTTAGCATCTCTTGCAATGCCGGTTTTGTTGAGACGTACTCTTTTAGGCCCCCTTTTTTTATTTTTTGGTTTTTTTTTTTGTTTTTTGTTTTTAGTCTGGGAAGCTCCTTATTTCACCTTCCATTTAAATAAAAACCTGGCTAGGTACAATAGTCTTAGTTGCAGGCCTTTGCTTTTCATTACTTGGAATATTTTTTGCCATTGCCATTCTCTTCTGGCTTGTAGCGTTTCTTTTGAGAAATCAACTGATAGTCTTATCAGTGCTTCCTTGTATATTACTAGTTGTTTCTCCCTCCCTGCCTTTAATATTCCTTCTTTGTCTTTAATTTTTACCACTTTAATTATGATGTGTCTTGGAGTGGACCTCTTTGGGTTCATCTTGATTGGGACCCTCTCTGCTTTGGGAACTTGTGTGACTTTTTCCCTCACCAAGTTATGAAGTTTTCTGTCATTATTTTTCAAACAAGTTTTCTACCCCTTGCTCCTTTTCTTCTCCTTCTCATATCCCTATTATAGACATATTATTATGTTTCATGTACTCCTGCAGCTCCCTTAAACTATCTTTTTTTTTTTAAGTCTTTTTCTTTCTGTTTTTCTGACTGGGCATTTTTTTTCTACCTTTTCTTCTGACTCATCAATTCTCTCCTCTGCTTCATCTAGCCTGCTCTTAATCCCTCCTACTTCATTCTTCATTTATGATATTGTACTCTTCATTTTTTCCTGGTTCCTATTCATAGTTTTTATGTCTTTTTTCATCCTGATGCAGCTCCCACTAAGTTCCTTGTAGTTCTCACTGAGTTTCTTGAGCATCCTTATAACCATTACTTTGAATTATATGTCTGATAAATTACTGGCCTCAATTTCATTGAGTACTTTTTCTGGGGATTCCTCCTTTCTTTTTGATTGGTAGTTGTTTCTTTGTGCCCCCATTTTAAGTGACTTTTTTGCTTGTTTCTTTGTATTAGATTGATCTTCTTTGACTCCTTGTCTTTATGTGGTGGTCTTCTGTGGTAGGAGACCTGTTGTATTCAGTGGTGCAGTATCTTTGTTCTCCTGAGCTGAGTGCCCTAGGAGATCCTTTTTATGCAGTAAATGTAGGCTCTCTTATTGTAATTAGGTTTTTGTTGTTCTTGCTTCCTTCACTTGTGGGTTCTACCCTCTGGCTAACTGAGAGTCACAAACCCCACCATACTTTGTATGCTGCTGTACATGTGCTGCCAGAACAAAACAAAAAAACCAGCAAACAAAACCCATACCAGCAACAATATTCCCCAACCACAATCGCAATATCAACCATAAATGAGCAAAGATTAATAAAGTTGGATAAATAATAAGAATATTATAAGAGGAAGAAAGAATATGAGATGACCAGCAGGAACAAAATGATTTTGAGAGAGTAGAGGTAGGAAAAATAATGAGTAATGAATAGAAACACAATAAAAAATGGAAGAAAATAAAATTTACAATTTAAGTTAAATAGGGAGGGAAGAAGGTAATATGGAGTAAGGTAAGAGAAGAGTATAATATGAGGCTTGAAATAAAGAAAATAGTGAAAAATAGGAAAAAATGAAGAAAATATCAATGCAATATCAATGGCAAATGAACAAAGATTAATAAAGGTAGAAAGATAATAATAATATTTTATGAAATAAAAAAGGATTTTGAAATGTCTAAAGGAAAGAAAAATGATTCTGAGATAATACAGAGAGGAGAAATAATAAGAGGAAGGAATAGAAACCAGACAAAGAAAGGAAAAAAAATAAAATTTAAAACACAAATATAAAAGGGCAAGAGGAAGGCATAATGAAGTAGGACAGGAGAAGAGTAAAATATGAAATTTGAAATAAAAAATAGTGAACATCTAGGAATAAAATTGAAGAAATGCAATAATGATCACAATATCAATGACAAATGAGCAAATATTAATAAAGGTGGAAAGAGAATAAGGATATTAGAAGAAAGGAAAAAAGAAAGTGAGATGACTAATGGAAAGAAAAATGGTTTTGAGAGGATAGAGAGAGAAGAAATATTGAGTGAAGAATAGAAACAAGGCATAGGAAAAAATAAAATTTAAAACAAAAATAAGAAAGGGAAGGAAGAAGGCAAAGTGGAGTAAGAGAAGGAAGAGTAAAATATGAAATTTGAGATAAAACTAAAATGAAAAATAGTAAAATAATAGGAACAAAACTGAAGAAAAAGAAAAAATGTTAAGAAAATATGTAGGTGAAAAAATAATGCAAACAATGAAAAAGAACAAGGTGGAGTTCACCTCAGCTGATTTCGGTATTTGCCTACTCTCTTATACTTCTGGATTCATTTCTGCCAATGTCAGATGGTGTCCCAGTCCAGCTTTAGGCCACTCATTTGAGACTACAAGCTATCTACAGTCTGTGGCTGCTTCCTTCAAGCTTGGCTGGTCCTCATTGCCCTGTCCCACTGGCTTTTTATCAGCACAAGGCCCAGGGGTGGTTCATCTAACATACAACAGCACTGCAGGTACCACCTCCACCTGCTTTTAGAGGGGGTTTCTGGTGCTATCAGGAGGGTGGGCTACCTGCATCTCCCCCTGGATGAACTGTTTAGACTTTAGGGAAGATTGTGGGTGTGTTCCCCTGCACCTGTGCCACATGTCTTGGGCTGCCCCAGATTATTTCCAACAATATATAGTTTCTGATGAATTTGCTATTCATTTCACTTTGGTACTCATCTGCGTAAAAGGGTCAGCTCTGTCCTGCTTGGTGCTGTTGGCAGCTCTGTATAAAAGCTGAGGCTGAGTGAGTATATGCCAATTTCTAATCTCTCTGCTCTGCTGGTTTCAGTGGAATGAGGCCTAGCATGCTTGTCACATGTGATAAAAGTTCAGGAAGGGCCCTTTTGTAGATTCTCTTTCTTTCCCCTGTGGGTATGTGCCCCGCAGGGCATTCTTGAGCTTGGTCTTGCTGTTTTGCTGAGTTTGCAATCCTAAAGTTGGGCATTGGGCATGCCTTCCCTTTCCCAGGGGTTTTTGCTCCAGCCATGTGAGGGGACCAGCCTGGCTACAAAGAATCTCAGGCATTTATCTTCTGCCCATCTAGCTCCCAGCCTACTGCTCTCAGAGGAGACACAGACCCGAACTCTCCATTCTGCACAGCTGCCTGCTAACCAGCCATGCGAGATGGGGCCCCACAATCCCCTCACTGTGTAGCTTTCTGATCTTCCTGCCCAGCTGGATTCGGTGGGAATGAATTGTGTGTTCAATTTGGCTCCTCTGCTGGCAGGGCAACTGCCCATGTGTGTGGTTTCCTGCTCAACTACATTTCTGCTCTCCTTTTAAAAATTCTCTATGCAGCACCCACACTGCAGCACCAGGTCACTGACCAGTTATCCACACATTCCATCTCCCCAAAAAGCAAAAAGTATTTCTCAGTCAGGGCTGGCCCCAGCTGCCAGTGTCTCCAACAGTTCTAGCAAATAAAATTTCTCTCTGGAAATTTTCTGGTTGGTGTTGTAGCCATGGTCATGCTGCTCACTGAGCAGGTGCAGCCTGAGTCTCCCAGGCTGTATATCCTCCCAAGTACCTCCCTATTAGGGTTGTGGAACCAGAACCCCCACTCCAGGAGAAGTGGGAATTACCAAGTTGCTTTCTTTGTCTGGCCTCTCTGCTGCTGCAGGCTCCTCACACATGGTACTTCCCCTTCAATTTATAAAATCTCTTACTGGATAGTGCACGGCATCCTCTGTATGCCTTGGCTTCAAAAGTTCATATCAGCTGAGATTCCATTGATTGTTCCGGTCACTTGTTGGAAGATCAGACAAAAATCTGTGCTGGCGGCATAAGCAAGTGGGCTTAGCTTCCCCTTACTTGGCCACCATCTTTGGAGTCTCTAAAAGTTTTTTTTTTTTTTATTAAGTCCATCTGGTGAGTTTTTCATAAATTATTGTACTTTTTAGCTCTAGAATTTCCATCTGTTTCTTTTTTAAAGTTTCCATTTCTCTGTTGAGATTTCTTATCTGTTCAGTCATTATACCATGTGCTCCTTTAATTTTTTAATATATTTTAAATTCTTTGAACATATTTATGAAATAACAATAACACATTGTTATTTACTTAGTGTTAAATTCGAGTCTGGGAAACGGGGAATCAAATTCTATTGGTTTTCTGTGATTATAGGACAAATTTTCCTATTTATTTGCATATCAAGCAAGTTTTGGTTAGAAACTAGACATTATAGAGAATATATTACACACTAAAAACTCTGGAATCTGCTATTTTTTTTTCTGAGGTTTTTTTGGGTTCTTCATCCTAATAGGCAATTATAATGTGTTTCCATGTATAATGTGCACCCATGTTTTCTGTGCATTTTACACAGGACAATTATATCCATTATTACACCCATGATATGTAATCATTATACCCATGTATAATGTGCACCCTTATTTTTCCCTCAAAAAAGTGCACATTATACATGGTAAAATACAATAGTCTGCCTGGAACTAAACTGTAAAATCTTTCATGGCTATCATGTGGATTTTGGTGTCTAGCTGCTGATTTTTTAGCTTGGCCTCTGAAGGGATCTATTCTACATCTGTGTAGTTTAACAGTCAGCCAAAGATTTATGCAGAGTTTATATTCACATTTTGAGGCTTATCTTTTTTCAATGTCTCTTGATTCCAAGTTTTGTTTCCTAAATTTCCAGATGCTATGCCAGCCCTTAGCTCTGTGCTATGACACTTCAAGCCAGTAAGATTTCCACTTTCTACAGCTTTCACTATGCACATGTTGGGAAATGTACTCTTAGGCACTGAAACTAAAAAATCTTACCAGAAGTTGTCCTTTACCAGTGTAGCCTCTTCCTATAAATTCTACCTGCTTTTTGTTGCAGCTCTTTGGAATCTTTTGTGTGTGTACATAGTTCTACACTCACCTAAGGATTTGGACAGAGTTTATGCTCAGATTTTGGATTTTAGCCATTCTGTTGATCTTTTGCTTTCAAATTTTTCCTCAAAATTTCCAACTACTCTGATAAATTAATATTTGCCCCTTCAAGTCATTAATCTCAGTGTCTGAATAACTAAGGGAGTTGTGGAGTGGCCCTAGGCAGAAAAGTCACTAATTCATATTTTTTGCCCTATGCGGTAATAGTCTTTAATTAGTAAACTTGTCTCAAGTTTACTGCTGTTTTTAATCATTTTCCAAATTTTGCATGGTTTTTATCATTGTTGTCTGTGGGAAGAATCACTCACCCTCTTTACATGACTTTTACACTGTCCATTTAGTTTCAAATAGTTCTTAGATTTTATGTTGATTAATTGATCCATGAGTTAAAGTATTTTTTAAAGTTTCAAAAGTATAAGGAAATTGAATATATTTTGTTATTGATTTCTAGGTTAATGGTATTCTGCTCAGACAAGATGTTCTGTATGATACTAGATTTTGCTATCTGATATTTGCTTTATGGTCTCCAAAATGGTCTATTTTTATAAGTATTCCTTGAGTACTTGAAAAGAATGTGACTTAAATCTTGACTGTATGCATATATTCAATCAAAATTATTTTTCAAATGCTTCTTATTCTTGCTAATTCATTTTTTGCTTGAACTATTTTTGAAAGAATTGTGTTTAAAAATCTCACATTTTTATTGCTCCTATCAATATATTAAATGTCTTTACCTTCCTCCCAAATAGTATAGGACCTTAATTTGCTTAATATTTAATGACCTCCCTCCTGTCTGGTTCTTGTTCCTCCACATAGTACCATTATTATCTTTGTTCTAGCAATACTTTCTTGCTTGTGTGACTAAATATATTACTTTTACATTTCCCTATGTATCTTTCAAAGTGTTTAGTGAAATTTGGTAGTAAGAATTTAAACTTGACAGAATTCAAAAGGAATGAATATATTTTCTCAAGCACCTTTGGAAAACCATACCTACATCTTCAGTTCAAACTATTTGAGTAAAGTAAGAATGAAAATTTTATTTCTTAAAAATTTTTCAACTCCAAATAGATTCTCTGAAATAAAAATTTATTTACCATCATTTTTATTTATTTTATAAAGTAATAATGAAAACTAAAAAGTCTTCCTCCCTTAGTTCATTATAAAAATCATTTCTCAGCAGTAACTTCTGTTAATAGTTTCTTGCATGTCCTCACAGAAATTTTCTTCAAATAGCCAATTATGATAGGTAGTCAAAACATATTTAGATTTATGTATGTAAGTACTACCTTCTCTTTTTTACCACCTTCTTAATCATCATTCATAGTTCCACCTGAGTCCTTCTTTCTTGGTTGAATTTTTTTTCCCTAGAGTAAGTCAGTTAACAGTTCTTTCAGTGAAGTTCTATGAATGATCAGATTTTCCCATTCTTTTTCTGAAAAGTCCTTATTTTATCTTTAGTCTTAAAATATGACAGAAACATAGAACTATAGTTTGCAGTTATTTTCTCTGAAAACTTGGATTGCAACTTTTATTGTTGTTGAGAAATCTGCTTCAGTTATTACAATAGCTTCTTAACTGATCTTCCTCCCTACATACTAGCCCCCAACAATATTGCATATTCTACCCTGCTACCAAAATAATCTTTCTAAAACACAAGACTAGTTATTTCATATCTCTGTTAGAAATCCTTTGAATGGTTTTTCTCAGCTTATAGAAAATGTTTAAACCTTTTAACTCAGCATGCAAAACAGTTATTCATCTGGCACCAGTCTCATTTCTCTCAGTTTCTTCACAGACACTGTCCACGACCATATATCAATTCTGAATGAGTCAAATTCATTAAACTTCTATGCTTTTCTATATACATCTACATATACTCTCTATATATTATTCACTTATGCTGGGCTATTATTTCCTAACCCATTCTTTAGCTAAGTGAGATCTCGTTCATCATTCAAAACTCAGCTCAAGCACCATTTCTTCTAGAATTCCCCCAGTATGATTTAGATTACTTCATTCTGTGCTCTCATTACATTTTTACACTCGATAGTCATTGATTTAATTGCCTATTGCCCCCATAAGCTTATTGATGGCAAATATGATATTTTATTCATCTTCTTAGGCTCAGCTCCTGCATATATAATAGTTTCTAAATAAATGTTTGTTAGGTGGATAAATAAATGATTGAGTGACAAGTGACTGCAGCCCATGAAAAAACTCCCATTAATCTATCTCATCACTGGGTTCTCCATAATGCCATAGAGTCTGACCATGGGGACAATAACAAATGATTAGAATTCTTAAATCATTTCCATAGGTTAATTTGTAGTTAGATATGAAGATATGTGAAGTAAAGGTAATAGTCTCCAGATTTTAAAAAACAATGGATTCAGATCCCAACTGCCCATAAACTTACCATATGTGACTCAACTCTGCACAGCAATGCTTTGTCATTCAATGTGGTGGTGACACTAAAAACTGCCTTTATGATTCATTACATTGTAAAAGGAAATGGGTCATTTTTTTAACTTATTAATCACACCATGGGATCTAGATATCAAGTATATTGGTTGAAGTATGCTTTCTAACTATTTTAAAGTATTAATAGAACTTCTTCAAGAAATAGTGAAAAATAGTTCCACCCTCCCTTTCATTGTCCTTATCTATTCAGTTCTATAAGTAAACTATTAAAAGCAAGTCTTTTCACCTACAACTTGGAAAAGATGTGATATTGTGTGTTGAAGGATGGATATGGCCTATGTCAAAACCCTGACCATGAAGAGAGGGACAGAAATATCATCCAATGTAATTACTGGGAACATGGGACCTCAGCCCACAAGACTAGGAAAACTGTGGCTTAACCACCTCTGGTTTTGAAGATTTGAGAGACGCACACATACCTGTATACGTGTGTATGTGTGTGGAGGGGCTGCTTATGGTGACTGCTATTTTTGGAAGCAGTAAAAACTTGTCATAAACTATTAACTTTCAAGTGTTGGAGATTTTTATCTGGATATATTGCTGGACAAGGCAATTTTGCCATCTCACTAAAGGTATGAATTTCTTCTTTATCATGCTCAACTAAAGCAGAGGTCAGCAAACCTTTTCTCAAAAGAGCCAGACAAATGAATATCTTAGGCTGTGCAGAGTAAATATCTTTGTCACAGTGACCTAACTCATGTGTATGCAAATCAACCATAAACAATATGTAAATAAATGAGAATAAATGTGCTCCCATAAATTTTTATTTATGGGCACAGAAGTTTGGCTTGCATATCACTTTCATGTGATGAAATGAATTTCATGACTTTCGTGTCATGAAATATTATTCTTATAATTTTTTTTTAAATCACATGAAAATGTAAAAATCACTCTTAGCTCACTGCCTATGCAAAACAGGCAATGGGGCCGATTTTGGCCCTGGGCCTTGCCAGCTCCTGAGTTAGAATTTCCTTTGGGCTATGGCACAGACTACTCCGGTTAAATGTTCTATATGACTTTGAGCTGTTAGGTAGACTGAAGCAGGTCTGTTTTTCTCCTGAAGCTCTGAAACTTTAGCATGTTGCAGGACAGTGTTGATTTCAACCTGGTCCCAGTAGGTCCCAGAGCATGTCAAAATAAGGCCTCACCCTTTATTTTTTATTTTTATGGTCTTTTTACTATTGAATTTATTGGGATGACACTGGCTTACAAAATTATGTATAGGTTTCAGGTTCACAATTCTACAACACATCATCTGTACACTCTATTATACATGTTCACTACCCCATGTCAAGTCTCCATCCACCACCATCTATCCCCCCCATATTCTATTCCACCTCTTCCCACCCTCCACCCACCAGCAAACAACACACTGTTGTCCCTGTCCATGAGTTCTTTCTCCTTTTATTTCTTTTTTGCTCAATTCTTCTATTCTCCCAACCTGTGCACTCCCTACTTCACCCCAACAGTTGTCAGCCTGCTCTCCATCTATGAGTCCTTCTCTATTTTGCTTGTTAGTTCATTTTGTTAATTTGATTCCATGCATGAGTGAAATCATATAGTACTTGTCTTGTCTGACTGGTTTATTTCTCTTAGCATAATGCTCTCTAGGTCCACCCATGCTGCCACAAAGGATAAAATTTCCTTCTTTTTTACAGAGGTCTTACCCTTTAATTTGGGCTGTAAAGATGCCACTCAAGCTAACCCAAGTGAGTTTTCCTCATCTGTCTATTTACTGCCTGCACTCTTCTCCACCCCAAAAGTTGTGAGTTAGCTAGAGGATGATAACATTGCTTTCAGTCTACCACCACTTGACATGATTTTAGTTAAGAATGGGGCAATGAAGGATCCCCCTGGGTAATGCTTGCAATGAGACCATAGGGAAGAGGGAGGTCAGGTTACCCTTGCTGTCTCCCAGGAACAGGAGTGGCTGAAGTTTAGGAAATGCTGAGGGAATCATTTTAGAGAAGAAGCATGGACTGAGCAATGTAGAGAGGTTTGAAATTACCAGAATTACGTCTCACTGTGAAGCCAGAGTAAATCATGTCAACCCTGAGCCTCCATTTCTTCAAGTTGGTGTTAAGAGTAATGGTGTCCATCCAGGCTCTAATGGCATCATAAGTGGTGGGAGCCCACTTAATGATATTCACTAAGCCCTGCAAAATTCATAATTTTATTTGTGACTGGCCCTGAACCAAACACAGGTCTTGAAAACAGGACAGAATCTCTGTACTCATGGACTTCACAGCGTAGCTGAGAAAACAGAAAATTAGGCAAATATTAACAGTAAAATGAAAAGAGTGCTATGATAGAATACAACTAAATAGCACTGAGAATATATCACCGGAAATCCAGCTACTCTTGAGAATCAAAGAAAAGTCTCAATGGGGAGTTATTGTTTAAGTTAATGGCTTGAAACTGAAAAACAATAGATAATTTAGTCATAGTCTCAGCAAATATTCTCATCCTATACAGTATTCTCTGGAGGCCCAGATCCAGTTTATATTTTTTAAGGAGGAAGAACAGTCTGGTTACAATTTTAAAGCTAAGACTGATTAGTCATAAGCTCCCGGGAGATTACCTTTCCTTTTCACCAAAAGAGGGCAAAATTAAATTGTAAGGAAGAATCAGTTTTGTTCTCCTATAGCAGAGAGAGGGCTAACATTTAAGCTTGACAAGAATTCATTTCCTTTAGGCTTCTAAAAAGTTTGCAATTCAGGAATATTGATCTCTCTAAAGTAACATGTTGGCCTTCAGTAAGCAATAGAAGAAAAGCATAAACAATCACTTCCCTGCCAAAGATTTTGTTTTATTATTTAAGCACCCAGTGCCTTTGGGAAGGTTCTAGACCAGCAATTCATCTTATATTCCACCAGCAAGAATAATGAAATACTTGAGAAAAATAAGCAATTAAAACTGCCTTCCTTTGAGGCATTGGATAATTTTGGCTTTCATGATTTCTACTATTAATGATTCTAAATTTCTTGTCTAAGTTTAAAAGCTCTAGAATACCGCGTTCAATTTCCTTTAAAGGTAGTTAATGATAACATACTCTACACAATTTACTTATTTTTTACAAATCCCTCACCTGCCCCACCTCTACCCTCAAAGAGGAATTCGTGTGCAAGTATGTGTGTGCACGTACTCTAGTCATGCTGGCAGGGTTTTCTTTCTTAAACAATCTCAAGGTATTCAAGTAGCTGCCTGGCACATCTAGTCACATTCATACTACATCTTTAACCACCCACTTCACACTGGTTTTACATAGTAATCTAATTATAGAAACTTAAGAATTGATCATAAGCAACGATATCATTTGAACATTAACAAGCTATGGAAACATTTTATAAACAATGCTAATGACATTAAGGCCATTCAATAAAACAAATGGAACATTCTAATGTGATCATAAATTACTTGCCTTAATATTTTATTGTGACCCAGTTCTCATCTCTCAAATTGTGAAAATCATCAGTTATGGGGAGATTCAATTATGCACAAAAAAAATAAATTAGAGGGAAAGATAATGATAGTTATTTTTGTTTTATAAATATCAAATATTCATAAGCCCACTTTTTTTATTCCTTTTCTTTCCTTACAGAAGAGCAATGAATAGTAAAGTAAGCTGATTCAGAAAAATTATTGTCTAGGAGGCAAAACACATGCTTTATGATGAATGAATCAGTTTAAGGTTATTTGCAATGTGACAAAAAAAGCATTGAGAGAGAAATAAGAGAAAATTTCTTATTAAAATTTCACCACTAAAGCATTGTATAAACTTAGTCTAGTCACTAATGTCTCTAGGTCTCAGTTTTCTTTACATTTTGTGATAATTGTAGCAAGTGTAAGTGAATTCCCTAAGTGGAGCAAATTAATCATCCCAGAGTACCCCAGTCAACTGTCTTCAGATAATTTTCTGCAAACACTTTTTTCTAAAGAAAGACTATATTTGCAACTGCAGCAACAGAAGAGTATAGTAAGTGTATTAATTCATTTGGTATGTTGTCAGGTATATAGATAAGCAGTTATTGAATATATCTTTTTAAAAAGTAAATTATTTTAAAACTATTTAATTAAAACTATTGAAAATAAAAACATATATTTAATGTATGATTAGGGCAGTTTAAAGATATGGAAAAATCAGCAAAGAAAAAAATAAAAATTTTGCTATAAAAAGATTAAAAAATTCCTGAGTGCCTACTAATCTTAAACTAAAACAGCAATCAAAAGAAAAAAATGATAGGAGGAGATCAAGATGGCATCAGAGTAGATGCAATCTACAATCACCTCTACCCAGGACCAAACTAGAATTACAAGTAAAATATGGAGCAATCATCCTGAATAACCAACTGAAGACTAGCTGAATAGAAGTCTCATAAACAAGGATTTACAGAAAAAGCCGCATCAAGACTGAATGGTGGACACACAAAAAAGCTATTCCTGCTCCCACAGGTGGTAGCTGAGATTGCAGAAAAGTATCTTAGCTGTGGGGGTTCTCCATGACAAGCATGGGATCTCAAGCCCAAGCCAGCCTGCCCAGCACAGAGCACCAGAGGCAGGAAGAGGCATCCACATAATATCTGGCTGTAAAAGTCAGAGGGGATTCTGTCCATCAGGAAGAGGCTGGATTCTGTTAGAAACACAGGCACCCTCTTAAAAGGCCAATGCACAAAATTTCATTCGGAGCCACTCACCCTGGGCTCTGGCAGAGAGAGGGAAGGGCAGACCAGGGTCACATGGTGAGAGTCTGAGGTTTGTGCCTCTGGGGCGAGAACTAAAGGGACAGCCACCAGGATCCCTGTGCTGAGTCACTCTCCCCCACCATAAACACCACCTTTCTTGGGTGAAACACTCCCGTCCTTGTGGCATCAACCTGGGAAAAAGCAATTGCTCCAACCCCTAGACTCACTCCACTTTGCAGAGCTTAGGTCTTGGCCTTGGCGTAGAGGTCTGGAAGACTCAAGGGGTGTCAATGACTGAGTTGTGTGGCTTTGAGGTGGGGGCCATTCCTCCTAATCTCCCATGAACATGACCAGCACCTGCCCATCACAGGAGATTCACTAACTCTACCCTCCAGGCTTTCAGCAGACTCACCCTCTGGGCTCCCAGTGCCACCCCAATTTCTGATGGCTATACCCTAACAAGAGCTGGGGAAAATCTGGGGCAAACTAAGTTGGCTGGCTCTGGCATGGAGGCCACAACCCCAACCTTTTCAGAAACCTGACCAGCACCTCCCCGCACAAGAGATCCACTTGTTCCATCTGTCTGACTCCTGGAGATGCCACCCTGCTGAGTTCAGGTTCATCCAGACAGAACCTGGGACAGTCTGAGTGGTGTGGCTCTAGGACAGGCTGATTTTTCTCTGGCAGAGGACTCCTTCCAAATGGTCAAATGTTGGTCTGTTTGGGTCTGATAAACTGTCGGCCTTACCCTGATGAATCACTGATATCCCGCCCCACCACAAATGTGTGCAAGCACACAGGGGGTGGCAAATAGATTTGGTATACCCTGGGACTTTTGCTTAGGGGCTGCAGACAAAGAACTGATATAGAATTTGAACCTGTATAAACTTGGTGAACGCCACTCACACCTACCTGGTGACTCACTGAAAATCTACCTCAGAATCTTTCAGCGACTGAGTTTAACAGGCAACTGGAAGGTTGGAGTAGATGGAAGTGGACCTTGGGGTTCCCTGTGACTTGCTGACCTGACCCAGGATCAGTGCTGGAAATAGCTAGTGTTGGTGTGCAGCCTGATCCTTCTTTCATACAGCAGGCTCAGCTTAGGCGGTCACAAACTGTGGATCACTTTGTAGCTCCAAACACGTTACAGAGGGACAATCGCAGGCAGTATCTCACATTGGACTGCACCAGAGTCCATCCCAGAGGCTAGAACAAACATATTCAGCGGCCGGCTTCAGACAACATCAGGGAAGACCCAATATGCTTCACAAGTGTCATATACAAAGGGAGATCTCAGCAGACACCAGATCCAGCTGAGACAAATTATGCCTCATGTGATCAGGAGCTACACAACAGCTTGCACATCATGGCCCAGCTTAAGCTTCATAGTCAGCCAGCCTAAGCGTCCATCCCATGTATGACCAGACTAATAGCAATCAGACTTAAACAACAGGAAGCCCATATAACCCACACAAGGAACATTCCTGGAGTACCATGTGCAAGTGATCAAGGGGACTGTGCCACTGAACCACACAGAACAACTGCATAATACACCCTACAAAACCTGATAGTCACAACACATCTACCTAATACATAGAAACAAACACACAGGAAGCCAAAATGGTGAGACAAAAAACCATGCCCCAAATGAAAGAACAGGAGAAATCTCCAGAAAAAAAAAAAAAGAGAGCTAAATGAAAGTGAAGCAACTTACCAGATATGGAGTTTAGAAAAATGGTTATAAATATGCTCAAGAACTAAGTAACAACTACAACAGCTTGAAAGAGGACATAGAAACCAAAAAAATGAACTAGTCAGAAATAAAGAATACAATATCTGAAATGAAGAATACACTGGAAGGAATAAACAATGGTTAGATGAAGCAGAGGATTGAAGCAGTGACTAGAAAGACAAGGTAGAAAAAACATGCAATCAGAGCAGCAAAAAGAAAACAAAATTTTTAAAGTTTGGATAGTCTAAAGGAATTGGGGACAACATGAAACATAACAACATCCACATGATAGATGTTTCAGAAGAAGGTTTGAAAATCTATTTGAGAGGAAAATGACCAAAAATTTCCCTAACCTGGTAAAGGAAAAAGACACACAAGTTGAGAAAACACAGAGTCCCAAACAAGATGACCCCGAAGAGGCCCACACCAAGACACATCATAATTAAAATGGCAAAGGTTTAAGAAAAAGAAAGAATCTTAAAGGCAGCAAGAAAAACCAGTTACCCACAATGAAGCTCCCACAAGACTGTCAAATAAAAGGAGATACAAATAAGTGAAAGCACATACTGTGCTCATGGATGGGAAAAATTAACATCATTAGTATGTCCATACTACCCAAAGCAATCTGTAGATTCAACGCAATTCCCATCAAGATACCAATGACTTATTTCACAGAACTAGAACGAATATTCCAAAAATTTATATGGAATCCAAAAAAAAACCCAGAATAACCACAGCAATCATGAAAGAAGAATAAAGTTGGAGGACTCACTCTACCTGATATCAAACTATACTACAAGCCATAGTAATCAAAACAGCATAGTACTGGCATAAAAACAGACATACAGATCAATGGATCAGAATGGAGAGCCCAGAAATTAACCCATGCCTTTATGGCCAATTAATATTTTACAAAGGAGGCAAAAACATACAATTACAATTGGTTAAAGACAGCCTATTCAATAAATGGTGTTGGGAAAATTGGACAGACACCTGCAGAAAAATAAAACTAGACCACCTCCTTACACCACACACAATAATACATTCAAATGGATTAAAGACTTAAGTGTTAGACTTGAAACCATAAAAATCCTAGAAGAAAATATAAGCAGTAAAATCTCAAATATTTCTTGTAGCAATATATTTTTCATATATTGCCTTGGGCAAGGAAAACAAAAGAAAACAATAAACAAATTACTACAAAGGACTACATCAAACTAAAAAGTTTTTGTACAGCAAAGGAAACCACCAACAAAACTGAAAGAAAACCCAATGCATGGGAGAACATATTTGCCAATGCTACATCTGATAAGAGGTTAATACACAAAATTTATAAAGAACTTATAAAACTCAACACCAATACAACAAAAAATCCAATTAGAAAATGGGCAAGGGACCTGAATAGACACTTCTTCAAAGAGGACATACTGATGGCCAACAGACATATGAAAAGATTCTCAACATCACTAATCATCAGAGAAATGCAAATTAAAACCACAATGAATTATGACTTCATACCTCTCAGAATAGCTATCATCAATAAATCAACAAGTGTTGGTGAGAATGTGGAGTCAAGGGAACACGTGTGCACTGTTAGTGGGAATGCAGATAGGTGTAGCAACTGTGGAAAGCAATATGGAGTTATCTCAAAAAATTAAAAATGGAACTGCCTTATGTCCCAACAATTCCACTTCTGGGAATAATATACAAAGAAATCCATAACACTGATTTGAAAAAATATATGTACCCCTAACTTCATTGCAGCATTATCTACAATAGCCAAAATTGGTAGGTGAGAGGATTAAAAAAGAAATGTGGTATATTTACACAATGGAATACTAGTCAGCTGTAAAAAAAAAAAAGAAATCATATCTTTCATGACAGCATAGATGGACATGAAGAGCATTATATTAAGTGAAATAAATGAGTCAGAGAAAGACAAGTACCATATGATTTCACTCACGTGTGGAATCTATAGAACTAAATAAATTAATAAACTAAATAGAAACAGACTCATATACAGAGAACAGACTGACAGTTGTCAGAAGATAGAGGGGCTGGGTGGCTGAGTGAAAAAGGTGAAGGGGTTAAGAGAAAAAAACCTCATAAATACCGACAACAATATGGTAATTACCAGAGGGTAAAGGAGATCAGAGAGGTAGAAGAGGGTACAGAGGCACAACTGTTCATGGAAGGAGACTTCACTTGGAATGGCAGGCACGCAATACAATATACAGGAGATATGTTATAGAACTGCACACTTGAAACCTATAAAATTTTATTAAACAATGTCACCCCAATAAATTCAATAAAAGGTGTAGCAAACATAACAAATCAAAGGTAGGCAAAATTTTTATATAAATCTATAAACATAATAAATCCCCAAAAGTTACATGGAAGAAGGGCATGGGGAAATATAGGTGAATTATAAATGCTGGAAAAATGTTCAATCATTCCAATAACATTTTTAAGTGTAAATTGATGCCATTTAACATATCAGTGTGGTGAGTGCAAAGTTAGAGGCAAGTGAAAATCACCTCCTGCCCAAGGTTTTTCATCATCTTGGCACCACCTCCAATATTTGAATAACAAAAACCTCAACATAATCTCAGAGTCTCCTCCTAATTTACCCAAGGATGCCTCCTTGTTTGTTTTCTAAAATTTAGATAAATAGTACATCATCCATAATCCTTTTTGTATGAAGGATTTCCTTTAATTAATCTGTCCCACTTGCACCAAAATACAGCCTTTATTTAGATTTGTAGAGCACCTCACAATTTATAAAACTTCCCTCCTAACCCAATAAAGTAGTCATTACATTACCAATTACATGGGTTAAAAAACAGCCTTTAAGAGATTAATTTATTTACTCTGTTAGTAAATATACAAGCATTCAAATTCAAGTGAAATTTCTTATATATTGCCACTGCCCATTGGTTGCTAAAACTTGTTCTACCTCATTTTTTTTCTGATTTTAATAATGCCAGATAATTTATTGCTTATATGGAATATATGCACTTATGATCTTTAAAAACAAAATAGAAAGGTAACAAATACTAGGATATGAAATCCATAATTTTGGGAAGAAAAATGTAAAATTGTAAGTGTAATCAATTATCAGTTTCATAGGATGGATTTATACACTATTGTCTGTTTTATAATTTTTCTTTTACTAAGTAAAACTTTTCTATTCAATAATCAATACTATGAAGAAGTAATTCTTGTCAAGTTGATAAATTAAACATAAAAATTTTAAAAATCAGCAACTTTCAAATATAAACTCATCCTATTCACAGCAAAGTGTAAGGTAAGTAGGAGATAACACCAAAGTAAATTATTCCCAATAAATAATGAAATTTGTGTCAAAATCAACCCTTTATTCATAATAATTAACTTTTTAACTTAACCTTTTTATTTTGAGATAATTCTAGATTCACATGTAGTTTTAAGAAATAATACAGAGAGGTCCCTTGTACCCTGTGTTCAGTTTTCCCCAACGAGAATTTCTTTCAAAACTGTACTACAGTGTCACACCAACATATTAATAGTACAGTTAAAATACAGAATAATTCCATTTCCCCCAATCCTTCTTGCTGCCATTTTATAACCATGCCTATTTCTCAGCCCTCCCTTCGCCCCTACCTTTATTTTCTGGTAATCTAAATCTGTTCTCCATTTCTACAGTTTTATAATTTCAATAAAGTTATATAAGTGAAATCAGTTAATATGTAATATTTTGGAATTGGCTGTTTTTGCTCAGTATAATTTTCTGGACTTTCATCCAACACATTGTGTGTGTAAGCCATGTATTATTTTCTTTTGCTGAGTACTCTTCCATGGCATAAATGTAGCCAAGCTAGTTTAACCATTCACCCACCGAAGGACATCTGGATTGTTTGCAGCATGGTGTTGTTATGAATAAAGGTGCTATAAAAATTCAAGTACAAGTTATTTTTATGAACCTGAGTTTTCATTTCTCTGGGATAAATGCCCAGGAATACAATTGCTGAGTCATATGTTAGTTGCATGGTTATTTTTTATGCTGCCAAACTATTTTTCAGTGTGTCTATATCATTTCTCTTTTTTTTTTTAACAATACTTCAATTTATGGGCATTATCAATCTATTGAAAGGCAGGTATGTTTTCCTCTGTGAAGTGAGATTGTTTTCAATCTGCCATAGTGTCTGCCCACACATCTTCACTTTGAAATGTAGCATTTCAAACTTTAGACAGGGTGCATTATTCCTTCTTCACTTTCACAATTTTTATGCTAATACCAGAAGTTTTCTTGGTGTTTGCTTTGAATTCTGTTTTCTGTCCATCCCTCACTGTTTTTGCACCGATCAAATGTGGTTGAGTCCAACCTGTGCCAGAAGGCTGCCTTGATGTCAAGAGAGAGGGCTTATCGGACCCAGTCACCAGAATGTGTAATGTCAGGCTCTTGTACCATTTTATGTTATCACCAGTTTCTCCACACCCTCAGTAGAGTATGGTGTTGTCACTATTTTTTATTTTAGTCATTCTGGTAAATGTGGAGTGTTATCTTGTTGTAATATAAATTTGCATTTCCCTAAGTCTATTCATGTGTTTATTTTTCATCTATATATTCTCTTCAGTGAGATTCTACTCATGTCTTTGCATCATTTCCAGTTTAATTATTTCTTTATTGTTGAGTTTTAAGAATTTTTATATAGTCTAGATATGAGAACTTTGATAGATGATGTTTTCAAATATTTTCTCTGTCTATAATTTGAATTTTTATCCTCTTCACAAGGTTCCTTGCAGAATAAAAGTTTAAAAGTTTGATGAAATTTAGTTTATGACATTTTTCTTCTATTCATTGTACTTTTAGCATTAAGTGTAAGAAAATTGTGTCCCTCAAATACCAAAAGTTTTCTTCTATTTTTTCTAGAAGGTTTATATTTTTGAATTTTACACTTAAGTCTATGATTAGTTTTGAGTTATTTTTTCATAAACTGTAAATATTAGGTCAAGGTTCATTTTTAGTCTTATGTATGTCCAATTACTCCAGCATCATTTGTTGAAAATGCTTTTCATCCTGGATTGAATTGCTTTGAACCTTTGTCAGAACCAAGTTGGGCATATCTGTGTGAGCCTGTTTATTGGTTCTTGATCCTCTTCAGTTTGTCTGTATGTCTGTCACTCTATCAATAACACACAGTCTTGATTACTGAAGCTATATAATGTTGTGATTCAGGCACATTGAAGCTTCCAATTTTATTCTTTTAAAGTATTATTTTACTTATTGTAGTTGCTTTGCATTTCCATAAAAAATTTAGAATAATTTCACCTATATCTATAAAAAGTATTGCTATAATTTTGATAGGAATTACATTAGACCTGTATATCAGTTAGGGAAGACTTGACATCTTTATTATGTTGTGTTTTGTGCTGGCTTCAACCTGTCAGTCAATAACCAATGTTGTGGTTGGACCATCCCTTGTGGTTCTCTTATTATGATTGCAAGATTCTCTTCAGCAAAAAGCATTAGAAAACTTTGAAAACAAATAAAGTTTATTACTTAGAAGGTCTAGAAATTACATAGCACATCTGGAGTCCCCCAGTGAGGTCATGACTAGGGAGAGAAAGCACACATGGGTCTGGAGTTCTGCTTTTATTGGAGTCAAGGGTAGGAGCCTAGAGTTTTATAGGCTCACTCTTTATTGGTGAATTTAATACATAAGAGTGGTAATTTAAAGCACAGGAAGAGAAAAAATCAAGTGGCCCAAATGGCCAGTTATTGAAATAAACCAACGTCTCTAAAAAAAAGTAGATGCAGTGGGGGAAGGTGGTTTGGCTCTTTAATGGGACTGGCAATAGGTTTATTTGAGATAGCCATCTTTGAAGTGGATGCCTCTGCAATCAAAGCTTAAGTCAGGCACTTGCATTACAAAAACTAAGAAAAGAAAAAGCCAGGATTTCTAGTACAGTTGTCTTCCAATCCATAAACATAGTATGTATTTTCACTTATTTTATATATCATTTTAAAATTTTCTTTTATCAGTGATTTCTAATTTTCAGCATAAAACTCCTTTCCCTCATGTTTGTTAGATTTACAACTATTTCCACTTTTTGAGAAGTTGTAAATGGTACTGTATTTTTAATTTCAATGTCCCTGTGTTCATTAATGGTATATATAAATGCAGTTGGCTTCTGTATAGTAATCTTGTATCCTGAAATCTTGCTTAATTTATTAGTTCTGGAATTTAGAGTAGATTGGGGATGGATTTTATACAGTCAGCAATTATGCAGGGTCATTTCTTCCTTTCTGAACCATGTTCCTCTATTTCCTTTTCAGGTTCATTTGCACTGTCTAGAACTCCCAATATTGCATTGAATAAGAATGATGAGAATAGACATCCTTGCTCCTTCCTGAATTTAGAGGAAAGTGTTGTCTTAAGTGTAGTGTTATCTGTAAGTATTTTGCACAAGGTTTTTCCTATCATGTTGAGGGAATTTGCATACTTCTATCTTTATGAAAGTTTTTTTTATCATAAATAGGTATCGAATTTTATCAAATACTCCTTCAGCATCACTCAATATAATCATGTGAGATTTCTTTATTAGTTTTTGATATGGCATTTTACATTGACTGATTTTCACATATAGAGCCAACTATACATCCTGGAAAAAATTGTTCTTGGTGTACAATTCTTTTCTTATATTGCTGAATTTTATTTGCCAATAGTATGTTAAGGATGTTTGAATCTATATTCATGAGTAATTTTGGTCTGCGGTCTTCTCTTTTTGTACTCTTTGTCTGGTTTTAGTACCAGTAGAGTGCTAGCTTCTTAAAATGAATTGAAAAGTGCTTCCTCCTTTTCTGTTTTCTGGAATATTTGTACAAGTGGTGTTGATTCTTAACACATTTAGTAGAATTATCCAGTGAATCCATTTGAGCCTGGAGACTACCTTTGAAGTTTCAATATAAATTCAATTTCCTTAATATTTATAAGGCCATGCAAATCATTTCTTTAATATTGTGTGAGTATTGTGGTGGTTTGGAATTCATTTTAGAATTCATCCATTTAATTTATCAAGTCTGTGTGTGTAGAGTTTTTTATAATATTTATCCTTATACCTTTTTGATGTCTTCAGGGTCTATAGTGATAGTTTCTTATTTATTGCTGGTTTTGGTAAATTGTATCTTCTCTTCCCCCACACCCCTCCTTTGGCAGCCTTGCTAGGGATTTGTCATTTTTATTGATCTTTTAATAGAATCAGCTCTGTTTTATTGATTTTTTTCTCTATTGTTTTCTGTTTCCAATTTCATTTAATTCTTCTCTTATCTTTATAAATTTCCTTCCTTCAGCTTGCTTTGTTTTTTTCTTCCTCCTCTTTTTCCAAGTTCTTGAAATAAGAGGTTAGATTATTGATGTGAGACTTTTGCTCTTTTCAAATATAAGCATTTAATGCTATAAATTTCCCTTTTAGCACGGCTTTAGTTGTGCCCCACAAATTTTCATGTGTTATATTTTCATTTTCATGCAACCAATGTATTTTTATTTTCCTTGCTACTTTCTCTTTGATGTATAGACTAGTTTAAAGTTCACTGTTTAGTTTCTAAGGTTTGCAGGGTTTTTTATCCTTCTTGTAATGATTTTCATTTTGATTCTATTGTGATCAGAAAATATACTCTGTGTGATTTCAATTCTTTTAAAGTGGTTGAGGTTTGTTTTATGGCTCAGGATATGGCATATATTGGTATATGTTCTGTGAATGTTTGTAAATAACATGTACCCAGTCTTGGGGTGGAGTGTTCTATAAATGCCATCAGATCCTGCTGGTTGATTGTACTTTTGAGTTCTTTTATAGTCTTGCTGGTTTTCTGTCTAGTTGTTCTATTAGTTGTTGAGAAAAGGATATTAAGTCTCCAGCTAAAGTGTGGGTTTTCCAATTCCTCCTTTCAGGTCAATCAGTTTTTGCTATACATGTTTTGAAGCTTCATTGTTTTGTGATACACATTTAGGATTGCTACATCTTCTTGATGGATTGACCATTTTACACTTATACAATATCCTTCTTGGTCTCTGGAAATTTTCTTCCAAGTGTACATTATCTGATAATAATATAGCCATTCCTACTTTTTTTTTAACAATGTAATATATCCTTTACCTATCTTTTTATAATACATGATTTTTTTTATCCCTGTACTTTCAACTTAACTGTATTAGGTCTGTCTGGAAAAAGTCCAGTCATTGTTAATATAATGAGAACACTTTGCATGACATCGATATAACCTGGCAACCAAGGAAAGTGGACTGGGGTGTGCATGCATGAACAATGATGATTTCACTATACTAGTCATTGGGGGCCATAGACACCAGTGAGTGAGCATATGTACTGTGTGGCCATCACATTCAAAATGACTGAATAGAACAAAAAATCTGCATCAAATTTTGTGTTAAGTTTGAACATTCCTCCACAGAAATTGTTTGGATGATTCAGAAGGATTTCAGGAATGATGAAATGAGTGGAGTGCAAATAAAAGTGTGGCACAAATACTTCAAAGATGGTCGAGAATCTGTTGAAAGTGCTCCACATTCTGGAAGGCCTGCCACAAGCAGAACAGTTAAGAATGATGAAACATGTATGGGCTGCAATCAACAAAGATCAGTGACTGACAATACAAAAACTAGAAGCTGATCTGGGGATTCCAAAAAGTACTATGTCTGAGATTTTGACACAGGATCTTGGCATGAAACGTGTTATGGCAAAATTACTTTCACAGCTTCTACTACCAGAGCAGAAGGAACATCATGTTGCAGTTCCTAATGACTCAATTCCAACCACTACCAGATTGAACCAGATTTCCTCAAGGAGGTCATAACTGGAGATGAATCATAGGTGTATGGCTATGATCTGGAAGCGAAGGCCCAGTCCTCCCAATGGAAGGGAAGTCTCCTGGTTCTCCATGCATGAAAAACTTGTGGCAAAGTCACAGCAAGGTCAAGATCATGTTAACTGTGTTTTTTGATTGGGAAGGTATTGTCCAACATGAGTACACCCCTCCAGACCAAACAATAAGGAGTACTACCTCAATGTTCTTCCTCAGTTGAGATATGTAGTATGATGAAAACAGCCACAGCTATGGACAAATGGTGATTGGCAGCTTCATCATGGAAATTCAATGGTTCATGCATCACATCTTGTGCAGAGTTTTTTGGCAAAACATAAAATCACCGGGTGACTCAGCCCCCACTACAGCCCACACTTGGTACCCTGTGACTTCTGGCTTTTGCCAAAACTAAAATCACTTTCTAAGGGGAAGAGATTTCAAACCGTCAATGAGATTTAGAAAAATATGATGGGGCAGCTGATGGCGATTCCAATAAAGGATTTTGCAGAGTGTTTTGAACAGTGGAAGAGATGTTAGGAGAACTGTGTGAGGTCCCAAGGTGGCTACTTTGAAGGGGACTGAGGAGTCATTGTCCTGTGTACAATGTTTCTTATATCTTCTTCAACAAATGTCTCTATTTTTTGTAGTGCATGGCTGAATACTTTCAGCACAGACTTCAGTATATTATATTTGAAGTGAGTTTCTTGTAGACATCAAATGGTTGTCCATGCTTTTTAAATCTACAGTCAATTCCTGTCTTTTAATTGGCATATGTGGATAATTTACATTAAGTGTAACTGTTGCTGTGTTAGAACTTGTCTGCCTTGTTATCCATTTGTCTTGTTTTTAATCTGTTTTCTTTTGCCTTCATTCCTGTGGGTTACTTGAACATTTATTTAGAACTCCCATTTAGATTTATGTAATACTGGCTTTGGTATATTTTTTATATAGCTTTCTTAGTGTTACTATAGGTATTATATATACATAATCTACCAAAGTCTATTGGTGTTAACATTTTACCAATTTGAAAATTGAAAATTACCTTCTTTTACATTTCTTTACCATCACCCAACCTTAAATATTTCTCTACGTATATTTATATACACATGAAGTAGTTCTACAATTTTTTCTTTAACTATTTAATTTAGAAACTCAAGAGGAGAAAAATATGTAATTTATTACCCATGCTTTTACTCTTCCAATTGTTCTTTCTTCCTTTCTGGTGTTAAAAGTTTCCTTCTCTTACCCTTTCTTTATTTTTTAGAGAACTTCTTTAGCTGTCCTTTCAGGGTAGAGCTGTGCATGGTAAATCCTCTTCACTTTCTTTTATGAGAGTTTCCTCTTCATCTTGATTTCCCCTTCATTCCTGGAGGATACTGTCACTGGATATAGAATTCCGAATTGACATTTGTTTTCTTTCAATACTTCAAAAATTTTGTACCAATTCCTCTGGTATTATTCATGGTTTCAAATGAAAAATCCACTACCATCTGAATTGTTTTTCACTCATAGCTAGCTACCTTTTCTTATAACTACCTTCAATATTTTTGTCTTTAAATTTTAGAGATTTGATTCTGTTTTGTCTTATGGTGTATTTTTTTTTAATTTCTCATGTTCTGAGTTCTCTGAGTTCTAGAATCTGTAGATGTATGTGCTTTAACAGTTTTGATAAGTTTTCAGGCCTTCCATTTTTCTCCTCTCCTATAACTTCAATGACACAAAATATTATATTTTTTCTCACAATCTTATGGACCCTTATGGCTCTGTTTTATTTTTGGTTTATTTTCTCTTTGTTATTCAGGTCATGTAATTTATATTGTTACTTCTTCAAATATACTGATTCTTTCCTTCATTATACACATTCTGTTACTGAACCCATCGACTGAGTTTTAAAATTTTGGTTATTACACATATTTTTAGTTCTAAAATTTCTATTTGGTTCTTCTTTATACCACCTCTTTCTTTGCTGAGACTTTTTAATTTGTTTCAAAAATGTTTTTAATTGTTCATTAAAACATTTTTGTGATGGTCATTTTAAAATCTTTTTCAGATAACTCTATCATCCGTGTCATGTCAGTATTATCATTTATTGATTTTCCTAGTTCTTGATATGATGAGTAATTTTACTTTGAAACCTAGATATTTTGGGTGTTATGAAACTCTGGATCTTATTTAAGTCTAGCTGGCTTCCTCTGACACCACTCCAGCAGAGGGGGGATAGGTTGCCTCATTACCATCAGATGAGGGTAGAAGTCTAGGTGTCCTACTCTGACTCTTTGGAAAGCCATGGGAGAGGATACCCAAAATTATTTAGCAGGAGTGGAGGGCCTTAGCTTCCTACTAGGCTTTACTGATACTACCCTAACTGGGAGTAATGGCAGTGCCTCATTACTCCTCTTCACATAGCTTCATTGACACCACGAACCTCATTACTCCTGGGCAGTGGCAACAGCTGTCATTCTCCACTGGGCCTCCACTGATACCACCCTCATTGCTGCCCGGTATAGGGGAATCACAGGCCTCCCACACAGCTTCCAGTAGTGCTGTAGCGGGATGGAGCAGCCAGAAGTCCAAGCTCTTGATTTCATCCTCTAGGACACCCCCCCCCACTCTGGTGAGGGCATTGAAACTCCACACTACAGCCTGATAAGAGTGGCATCCTGGGCACCCATTCAACTTGGCTTGGTGGGGATAAAGCCAAAGTTTTTTCTGTGGTATTTGGCCACAGCACAGCAGTTATTATCTAAAAGGTTTCTATCTTACTAAGCTACCTTTTCCTAGGCCTTTCACTAGAGATGGAGGGTTTGTTGGTCTTTTATTATCTGTGCCCATTGGTGTTTCTAAATTACTGACTTCTTAAACTCCAGAGCTGGAATAAAAGAGGCAAAAGGAAACCTCTGGCAACTCATCACCATGCTATTTCACAAGTCCCCTTATCATCAGCCAGTCTACTTTTTTCTGAAAGGTGGAAAACTCTCAGAGCCTTCTTTTATTTGTTTTATATATAATATCCAGGGATTTTAGTTGTACTTAATGGGAAGAGTAGGGAAAATTACATCTCCTCCATTTTTCCCAAAGTCAAAATCCCAACAATTAACAATTTAGGAAATTTACCTGCCATTTATTTTTCTGAAATATTTAAGAACATTTATATTGGCCAATTCCTCTAATTGAAGCAAACATTTCAGTGAGGCAATCAGATAAGAAAATGAAGCATCCATCTAGTATCATCCCATTGAGAGGAAATAACAGGATCCAAAGAAAGTAAACTAAAAAAAAAAAAATCTATGAAAAACTAAACCAAGTTGGAGTTGGTAGATAATGGGAAATATAGCTATTTTTACCATCAAAAAATCAATCTAGATGAAAGTCTCCAAGGTAGAGGATGGATATAACAAAGAAACTTCAACAACATCAAGTAAACACGGAATGTTTCAGATATGGATGAAAATCATTATTAAGAATTAGTATCTGGAAAATGTATATGAGCAGCTGTATATGAAAGCCATTATGCTTTAAACTGTTGTGATGAAGTGCAGAAAGCAGGGAATGAGGGAGGAAAGAAGGAATGGTTTGCTTTCTGCCATCTGAATTGCTGAACCTAATTATAGATAGAGTTGTTTCTCAACCAGTTAGAAAACCAAAAGCAATGCTCCAATGAATGTGATGATATTATCTACACTTTCTACACTATTGTCTATTCTACACTTTCCTGTTGCTCAGGTCTTTAAATGTGGCTGTTTCCAGCATCCTTATCACTCTGGTTCACTACTCACTCTAGGTAGTGCTTGGGTTCAAAATTGAGGGGCCTTTTCTCCCACAACTTGTGAGGTAGATAACTTCTGAAAGCTAACCTTAAAACAAACATTTAACATTTAATGAATTAGAAAAAAATAGTTATGCCAATTCACCATCAAGAGGCAGAATGGCTCCCAGGTAGGCAATAACTAACAAGGACAAACAAGACACTGACTTACCTAAAAAAAAAATCAGTGAATAAGAAAGGAGATGATTAGTAATGCAGGCTAGAAAAAGACAGCTGAGGGGCAAATTCTGACATGGTCTCCTATGTGTACAAGGAAGAAACCTTACCATAGGTAGTATGAAACTTTTCATGGGGCAGAATATTCCATTAATGGGGATGAGTGCATGCAACTAATGCATAAGATACCTACTCTTTCTAAGAGTTCATGCTCCACAACATTTCTCTGATTAGCATTTGGCTCTCATGTAGATTTGTCTGCAAAGAGAAAATAAGCTGGGTAACAGATCTAGTATCAACTTTGCTTTCAGATTTGACTATAAAGAAACAAATTGGTATTTTTGGTTTTTAATCATCAGAGTTTTTTGGTGAATTTGATAGAAGTCAATTCTCCAATTTAATTACTTGTGAAAACACTAAGTCACATTATGAGCTCAGAAAGCCAAGGACCAGGGGAGGTTAAACTGCCTCTATACTCCTGGGAGACCTGCCTGGAGGATTAACAGCCTTCCTAGGGAATTCCTCCTGATCTCATTACTTGGTCCCTTCAAACTGTAACATGCAACCTCCACCTTCCTTCAAGTCACACCTCCTGATTCCTTATCCTTACCTTAGGGTAGACTCCTTGATGCATCATGCCTTTAAGATACCATACCCAGGGCACCAGACTAGACTTTTGCTCAGTGTCTGTGGCTGGGTCTAAGTTCCAACCTGCCCTGTCCAACTCAACAACATCAGTTCCAAGTGCTGGTCCTGCATTTGTCTCCACACACTGTGGTTATCCAAATAATTACCATGATTGCTTGGACCATGCTTGACCATGTCTTAAGACACAGCACTGACTGACCAGGAAACAGCAAACACAGTTATAACAGTTTAAATACTTTTAACTAATTTTACAGGCTCCCCAAACATTACAAATCATTATTATTGCAGACTTCTGGTCTGAGGCCCATAGGAAAAGCTTAAAAGCATTCAATACTATCTCAATATTTAAGTACATAATGGAACTGTATATGCAGGAATGTTTATTTTATCAATATAATTGAGAATGTGACCCATAAATCATGTGAAACAAGTCATAAATCATAACCTGCCAGGAAGTCTTTCAAGGCATCAAAACATAACTCAAGATAAGAGAGTCTTTCTTCCAAACATAAATCAACTAATGCAGTTTCACCCATAAATTCAGCCTCCACACAGAGAACTGTTTGAACACACAGAGACACAAGTGGCCTTGTTTAGTGACTATATAACTTTTTATATTCAGCAATGGAACCCCATCAAATCATTATATGACTAAGGGGTGTCCTGAGGTAGGAGCTCTACCTCCAAAGTTCATTACCCCACTTTCTTTTCCCCACTAGTTAGGGAAAGGCCATCCCCTCTGACCTGTCCAAGATCAATCAAAATCTGGACTCAAATACTCAGCAGTGGCAACGGGTAAAGGAGTCTGCAATACCAGACTGCAAAGGGGCTGGATTCATTCATTCATCCATTGAAAACCTTCATCCTGTTTTCAAATAGGTTCTAAGATTTCTCATGGCAGTAATATGTATATACATGTTATTAGATTAAGTGAAAAATATGTTCCAACTCTAAAATATTATTACTTTTTATACTCACAAATACAGTAACATGCTAAACCTGAAAGATATTTCCACTTTGAGGGACAAAAACATTTTCCCAGTCTTTGGCCAGCAATAGTACCATTTTCCAAACTATTTCAGAAAGTATGAAGTGTTCGAAAAAAGTTCTTATAGCCCAAAAAGGTCAGGAATGCCACAATGTCTAATGCTTAGAGACTCACAAAAAAATTAGAATCTTAAAGGTTCTGGGTAATCTTGAAATAAAATACCAACTGAATATTATTTAACCCAGGTTGGCTGAATGATTGATTGCTTGGTGATGTGTGCATCCACATACATGTATGTACATATGTATGCAACATCTCTTTCCAAAAGCTTTATTGAGGTACAGTCTTCATACAATATGTACTTATTTTTGTGTCATATTTTAATTAGTTTTGAGAAATATATATGCTCATGTAACCACCACCACAATAAATATATAGAGCATTTCTATTACTCTAAACATTCCCCTGATTATTATTTCCATAAAACCATAACCAACATCTAATGGTGAGGAAAAACAGTACACAAACCCAAATTGAGGTACATGACATAAAATACCTGACCAGTACTACTCAAAACTGTCAAGTCATGAAAAACAAGAAAAGGATGAGAAACTCCCAGATTGCAGGAAAGTAGAGAAACATTACAACTAAATGTAGCTTCCTGGATTCTGGAGAAGTAAAGGGGTATTAATAGAAAAACAGTAAAATCTAAATAAAGGCTGGAGTTACTTACTAGTAGTATACCGATGTTGATTTCTTAATTTTGATAAATGAACCAGAGTAATGCAAAATGATAACATTTAGGGGAAATTAAACCAGGTGAGGGGTGTACAGGGACATTCTGTACCCACTTATTATCTCTCAGTTTTGGCAGGTGACGAGTCCCAGTATGGTATAGCTGGATCCTCTTCTCAGGGTCTCATTGGTTGAAATCAATGTGTCAGTCAGGCTCCATTCCTTTCTAGAACATGGAATCTTGTTTCAAGTTCATGTAAATGTTGGCAGAGTTCAGTTCTCTGTGGCTTTAGGACTGAAGTTTTCTGCTGGCTGTTGGCTGAAGGCCACTCTCAGCTGCTGGAGGCTGCCCACAGCTCCTTGCCAATGTGGTCCTTGTTACAACATGGCAACTACTTCTTCAAGGCCTGCAGGAGAACATTTCTTCTGTCTGCTAAAATGCAGCCTTCTATAGAGTGATGTAATCATGGGAAGAACACTTCATCAACTTTGCCATATAATCTAACCTAATCAAGGGAGTAACAAGGGAGTCTTGTTAAAACCAGTATATTTTATTTGTTAGGAGTAATATTTATTAGAAGTCTTGCTCTTAATGCAAAAGAGGGGTTTGTACAGGAGTTACACTAGAAGCTCTCTGAATTCTTTTTGTCTAAAGCTTATATGGATTCCACCACCCATTTCAAGATAGAATTTTAGAATCAAAGAGACACAAAAATGATCCTGGGACATTAGTCCCAGCTCTTTGTTTTACAGAGGAAGCTGAGACCCAATGAGGTAAAGTGACCATTTCAGCTACCTAGATGATCGATGACAAAGCAAGGGCTAGAAGCCCAGGTCTTGTAAAAGGAAAATGTTTCTGAAACTCTGTAAAGTTTCTTATTTAGCTTTAAAAATTATAGTCCATTTAGAAAAAATTCTTAGCTTTCTCGATGCATATTTTTTCAATTGCATGAACATTACCACATGTCCAATATTAAACCCCCCCTTATGGTGAGCACAAATTAGAAAGCTTATTAAATGAGCATATTATTTGTAAACAAATGCAGTAAAACTAAGTTGGGCAATGAAACCCTAGCAAAATTTATAAAGGTTTAAACAGCTTCACTGGGAATCTATATAACATCTTGTAATGACTGTTCTTATAGCTTCTCACACAAATTCTGCATCTAAATCTTTTCTTTTTGTTTTTTTCAATTACAATTTACATTCAATATTATTTTATATTAGTTTCAGGGGCACAACTTAGTGGTTAGACAATCATATACTTTACAAAGTTTCAAGCACCCACCAGGCATCACACAGAGCTATTACAGTATCATTAATTATATTACCTATGCTGAACTCTTCATCTTCAATGACCTTGAGCAGATTATTTTACAGAAAAAAAAATATTTTTCAATTATAGGAGAAATATTTCATCTGGACAATTACAAGTAATACTAGCTCATATTTTTGTCAATTAAAAGGTTTTGTTTCTTGGAGTGTATATGTCAGAGGATAAAATCATAGTGGCATTGTTCTCTAGGGTGTGTCATGAAGAATGAAAAGCTAGATTTTCATTTTGCTTTGATTTTTTAAAAAATGAATATCATAGACATTTGTCAGAAACTTTTAGTTAGCCCATTCTGAAATAAAAAGACTCGCTAAATTAATTTTAAGAACAGTGGTTTTCATACAATGCAAATCTTTACATGATACCATGTCTAAATGACAATTTAAAAGACCTATTTATAAGAAAAATAACATTTTAGCTTCTCTTTTCTGTTGGGCCCAAAATAAGGATTATAGGAGAATTCTGAGAATTAGCAAACTAGAAAACTGGGTTTGAAAAGTATTCTTCTATGTTTCCCAAAAAGTATAGAATTGAAAAACAAAACATATCATATGGGAAGCATTTTTCCATGATATCCATAAAAGAATAAATAGCAAAACTTGGGTAAACTATGGCAATTTTTCCAATTAGCCCATTATTCATTAACTCAGCTGAATACAGGAAGTGGTTAAGCAGGTTCATTCCATTCCGCAGGCCCTTCCATCACTATGAAGGCCTTGTGGGCAACTGTGGTGTGACTGTCGACTGCATGTGAGCACTGAGAGAAGTCACAGAGAGGCCACATTGACCATTCCTAGGAACTCCATGAGGATCACAGATACCAAAGCTGATTCACTTTCAAAGTCAAACAAACTCACACACACACACACACACACATAGAAGTACATAGAAAAAAAAGTTAGATCATTGTACCAAAATCATCTATGAATTGTGATTGAAACCAAAGAAGCCTTAGAATTTTTAACCTATACGGAATCTTAGTGATTATTAAATGAATGCATTTTTATTTTACAATGCATTCATTTACAATGTATTGTAAGAATAAATGCATAATAAAATGCATTGATTTACAATGCACTTTAACAATGATTGAAAACAGCATAAACATTATGAGGTACAGTTTAAGTTCCATTTTTCATGTATATATGTGTTATTCTAAAATAATTTTTATTAAACTACAATCTAATGTTTATTTCATATTTCTAAGACACATCATGACAACATTTTTTAAGATTATGCAATATTTCAGTGTTTATAATAGCCAAGTGTTGGAAGCAACCCAGGTGCCGATCAGTAAGTGAGTGGATCAAAAATTATGGTACATTTACACAATGGAATACTACACAGCAGAAAGAAAGAAGGAGCTCCAACCATCCACAATAGCATGGATGGATCTGAAGAGCATTAGCATAATGCTACTATAGCTAATTATGCTAATGCTATAGTAGTAGGTAGTGAAAGACAAATACCATATGATTTCACCTATAAGTGGAGACTAATCAACAAAACAAGCAAGCAAGTTTAATATAACTGGAGACATTGAAATGAAAAACAAATGACAATGAACAGAGGAGAGGGGGAGGGGAATCCTGGGGGAAACAGGGGAAGAGTGGTCAAGGAACATATATGGGGGACTCATGGACAAAGTTGAGAGGGGTGGAGTCAAGGGTGGCAGGAGGCAACAAAACTGTACTTGAACAACAATAAAAAAGATTTTTTAATAAAGTTCTGGTAACAAAAAAAAGAAAGAGATGGTCTAATATTGCTTGCATATCTGAAATCAGATAGATGACTAGCAAGATAAGGAAATGTTACTACTTTAAAAGCATAAATCTCTGCATTGAATTATTTGAAAGTTCTCCTTAGCTCCCTCAGGAAAAGAAAAAAATTGCTGACATCCTGGAGAAGAAACAGGCTACATACATTAGTGAAGATTCAGGAAGTTTACTGTGTAATCTCTTTCAACGAAATATAAGGTGAGTATAGCAAAGTCAAATTGATTTAATCTCTTCCCAAAACTTACCAAGAGAAATAATGGAATTTCTAGTAAAGTACAATACATGCACACACAAGCACATGCCTAAACCCATGCCTCATATAAGGTATACAAATCCAAAGAAATCTTTAAAATAAGGCTCATTTTAAGGAGTTGCCATTCTGGACATGTGCTCAATACAATTTACTCTCAGTGCTCAATACAATTTACCTCTCCTCTCAAATACATCTCAAAGAAAGCAAACTTTCAGTGCCCTTAGTAGAAATGTGATCATTTGTGCTCTTCCCAGAAAGAAATTTAATTACTAAGTTGGCTTTTTGTTACAAATCAATTTTTAAAATATGTTTGGTTGGTTTATCAAGTTCTGACTGCCCCTGGGTGAGTGGAAAAACTGGTAGTCAGGACCAGGACCAGTTGGTATTAAGAATTATAAGACACTCGTAAGGTGTGCTCTGGGTTAACAGGTTTTCACTCTGATAATAAATACTAGGATACAATGAACTGGATGCTTAAGACCCAGAGCTCACATCTAATGGATTATATCTTGTCATTTCAAAGCTAATTCTTATTCTGTGCTCCCTCAAGGAAATCTAAACTAACTGCCAAATTAGAGGGGATCTAGACACATCTGTGAACCTGAGGCATTTTTGGTGCAGCATCAGCATTAGGAAAATTAGTAACAGTAATCTATTACTCCTTGTGTCCTTTATACACATTGTGCTACATGTATTGTGTGTATTAATTAATTTATCCCTTTAAGTTAACCCTTAGAAAAGAGGATCTAAAAGTGTACTCCATGGATCTGTGGGGGGGTTCCTCAAGGCACTTTCATATTTTTATTTTAATATTTTATAATAATTTTATAATATTTTGTATTTTAATAATACTACTTTTAATAATTTTACTTTTATCATTTTATAGCAATTTTTAATACTACTAAGATATTATATTCTTTTTCACTATGTTGACATGCACACTGATGATCCTGAAGCAATAAGTAGTGAAGCTGCTGGCACCTGAGTGTAAATCAATCCAGTGGCACCAAATTGTGTGAGTAGTCATTGTATCCTTCACTAGCAAACACGAATCTTAAAACAAGGCCAGCTTTACTTTAAAATGTTTTTGATAGAGAAGTAACAGTTTTGATTTTGGTTTTATTAAATCTTAACCCTTGAGAGACCAGCAGGATACTCTCATAAAGCACTTCTACTACATAGAGATGACAGCTGTTTTGAAGAAAAAATCTTGAACAGTTGTCTGAGCCCTCTGCTAACCCAACTGCTATTTTCCTGGAATGTCATTTTTATAGTACTTGAAGGAATGACTGACAACTCAGCTATGATTATTCCAATGTATATCTAGCAGACAATTTCTTAAAAATGAACAAAGTAAGCATGTAATTTCAAGGAAATCAACTGATAGTATTTGTTTCCAATGAAAAGATCAGAACTTTCAAGCAAAACTTCAAAAAGTAGAAAACTGCTTCTATCATAGTGAACTTGATCTAAACCAAACACTTATAGGCTTTTTAGATGAAATCAGTAAGGTAACAAATGTGGGGTTTTGTGTTATTATCTAATAAAATATGTCAAAATTTGAAAGATCTATGTAGCTTAGTGAATGTGTACATAATGTTACAAATCACTAAGGATAAAAGATCCACTTGAAGTGCAAGACAGACCAATGGATTTTACTTTCAGATTATACATTGCAGTTAGCCTTTAAGAAACTACCATTACTGAGATTGAATGGCGTACCAAAGAATATCCACATCTACCTGAAAAGACAACTAAAATAATCCTCCCTTTTCTAATTATGTATCTGCTAAACCAGATTTTCTTCATATACTTCAATCAAAACAACATAGCCTGAGATTAAATGCAGAAGCAGATATTAATCTGGTTGTATTCTATTATTAAAACAATGCTATTGTTCTCACTATCTTCTTTGTATTGAAAAATAGTTATTTTCATTATAAAGTATGTTATTTATGTTTGCTTAAATGAATTTATATGGAGATATTTTAGAATTTCTTATTTTCAATTTCACATATGGACTTTTTGGGATCCTCGATAATTTTTTAGTGTAAACAGGTCCTGAGAAAAAAATATTGAAAATTGTTTCCTTAGAGGCAAGTATTGCATGGAATCCCTCCTGCCTCTTTTAAATCCAGGCTGATATTAAAACTGTGGCATGAAAAAATTATGGAATTATAAAAACATGATATACTCATGCCTTAACATTTTACTTTTAGGTAAAAGGTGTAAATATGCATTTCTAAAATTCTTTTGACATAAGGTAATACATTTTCTTTGCATATGAGTCTGCATTTGGGGGTTTTGCAGTGATTTTCTTGCATAAACCACCTATAATGCATCATCTAAGTTTTTTTTTAGTGGAGAAAGATACAATATTAAAAACACTCTGTAAATCAACCCAAGTCTCTTCTTAGATTTTAAAATTATTCTACACTATTTTTTCCAATTTTTTAAATTTAAAAAACTATAGAAATGATTCCTGAAAGTATAGTCTTAATCTCACTCATTATTAATTCAATATAATAATTTTAGCCCATCACTTTTATACAGTCTTCCTAAAACATCTAATTTAAGTTTTATAAAAGTTGCAACTCTCTACACACAGACATTTCATTTGGTTACATAATATGTAAATATTTTATTACCATAATAATTTCAGTGGTCATAGATTTTGGAACAAATGCAATATTGGTAAGCATTCATTCTTTGGGAGAATATTATGCTTGACTTACAATGGACATTAGAGCTATAAATAAATTCCTAATCCATTCCTTGGTTGTATATATCTCTAAAATTCCCTTTAGGAATATATTGGATCTCAGTACAGTTTAGAAGTACATCCAATAATGAGCCATTGTGAGGAAATGCACACTGGTAAAGCACAAGAATTTTAAGAATTTTTTAAATGAACCATTTTTTATTGGGAACTTAACCATACTTATAGGTTGAGCAACCTGCAGATATATTTATTCTAAAATTTTATATGATCTCTTTCACACATGCATTTTACTTTTTCACTTTAATTTGACTACCCTAGGACCATTCCAGAATTCAGTGGAAAATGAAGATATAGCACCGGTTATTAGCTAACTTGGAAAATATTTATTTAGCTTCTCAAGAGGCAACCAGTCTTCAAACATAGACACTGAATAGCCATATAAGTCTAGTTCCATGGGAAATAAAAAATTTCTAGATGTCTCAATTCCTTCAAAGTAGGAAGCAAACATCTTTCCCAGCTTAAAATGAATACTTATTATTTGCCCTCTCTTGCTGTCAACCAAATGCCTAAAAATTTATATAGGTTTTTCTGTTCAGGAATGAAAAAAATATAATGTCCTTCAGGTAAATTGATACTTTTATAGAAAATTTCTAGTTGGGTGACTCAAATGGATTAACACAGTTAATTCTCTCTTTAATTTATTATTGTTCACTTACAGTTGTCTCACATTTTCCCCTTTGCTCACCCCAATTCTGTCCCCCTCCACTCCTATAGTCAATCCCCCACCCATTGTCCATACCCATGAGTTCTCTATTCATGTTCCTTTGCTATCCCCTTACCTTTTTTCCCTATTGTCCCACTACCCCTTCCCTCCAGTCACTGTCAGTTTGTTCTTTATTCCCAAGTCTCTGGTTCTATTTTGCTCAATTGTTTGTTTTGTTGATTAGGTTCCACTTATAGATGAGATCATATAGTATTTGTCTTTCACTACCTTGGCTTATTTCACTTAGCCTAATGCCCTCCAGTTCCATCCATGCTGTTGCAAAGGGTAGGAGCTCCTTCTTTTTTTCTGCTGCGTAGTATTCCATTGTGCAAATGTACCACAGTTTTTTGATCCATTCATTTACTAATGGGCACTTAGGCTGTTTCTAGCACTTTACTATTATAAATAATGTTGTTATGAACATTGGGATGCATAGGTTCTTTTGAATTGGTGATTCGGGGTTCTCAGTTTATAGTCCCAGCAGTGGGATTGCTGGATCAAAAGACAGCTTCATCTTCAGTTTTTTTGAGGAAATTCCAAACAGCTTTCCACAGTGGCTGTACCAGTCTGCATTCCCACCAACAGTGCACTAGGGTTCCCTTTTCTCCACAGCCTCGCCAGAGCTTGTTTGAGGATTCATTAATGATGACCATTCTGACCAGTGTGAAGTGGTATCTCACTGTGGTTTTAATTTGCATCTCTCTAGCAGCTAGTGATGTTGAGCATTTTTTCATGTGTCTATGGGCCCTCAGTTGTGCTCCTTGGAGAAGTGCCTGTTCAGGGCCCTTGCCCATTTTTTAATTAGGTTGTTTGTCTTCCTGGAGGGGAGTCGTGTGAGTTCTTTATATATTTTGGAGACCAAAACATTGTCTGAGGTATCATTGGCAAATATGTTTTCCCATACAGTTGGTTCCTTTTCATTTTGCAATGTTTTCTTTAACCATGCAGAAACTTTTTGTTTTGTTGTAGTCCCACTTGTTTATTCTTTCCTTTATATCCCTTGTCCTAGGGAATCTATCAGTAAAAAATATTGCTGCAGAGGATATCTGAAATTTTCCTGTCTATATTTTCCTCTAGAACATTTATGGAGTCGCACCTTGTATTTTAGTCTTTTATCCATCTTGAGTTTATTTTGATGTATGGTATAAGTTGGTGGTCTTGTTTCATTTTTTTGCATGCACTTGTCCAGATATCCCAACACCATTTATTGAAGAGGATATTTTTACTCCATTTAATGTTCCTGCCCTGTTTGTCAAATATTGACTGACCATACTGACTTGGGTTTATTTCTGGTCTATCTCTTCTGTTCCATTGGTCTATGTGTCTGTTCTTATGCCAGTACCAGACTATGCTGATTACAGTGGCCTTGTAATATAGATTGATCTCAGGTATTGTGATCCCCTCTACTTTGTTCTTCTTTCTCAAAATTGCTGAGGCTATTCAGGGCCATTTATGGTTCCAAATAAGTTTTTGACACATTTGTTCTCTATCTGTGAAATATATTATTGGTATTTTAATAGGGATTGCATTGAATCTATAGATTGCTTTGGGTAGTATGGACATTTTAATGATGTCAACTCTTCTAACCCATTTTCATGGTATATACTAGCATTTATTTGTGTCTTCCTTAATTTCTTTCTTCAGTGTTGTGTAGTTTTCCAAGTACAGGTCATTTACCTCCTTGGTTAAATTTATTCCTAAGTATTTTATTTTTCTTGTTACTCAAATAAATGGGATTTTTGTCCTCATTTCTGTTTCTGATAATTCATTGTTGGTGTACTAAAATGCCTTCAATTTCTGAATGTTGACTTTGCATCCCACCATTTTGCAAATTCATTTATTTGGTCAAATAGTTTTTTGGTGGAGTCAACAGGGTTTTCTATGTACACTATCATGTCATCTGCAAACAGTGACAGCTTTACTTCCTCCTTTCCTATTCGAATGCCTTTTATTTCTTTTTCTTGCCTGATTGCTGTGGCTAGAACATCCAATACTATGTTGAATAGAAGTGGTAAAGGTGAACACCCTTGTGTTGTGCCTGTTCTTACGGGGGGAAGCTTTTAGTTTTTGCCCATTAAGTATGATATGGTTGTAGGTTTCTTGTATATGGCCTTTATTATATGTTGAGGTATGCTCCCTCTAACTCCTCTAAAACTTGCTGAGAGTTTTCACATCATGAGATAGAATTATTTCAAGGACCATAATCACATAGTATCCCTACTTCCTAGAATGATAACCCTATACCAGAAAAGGTAGAGGGAAAAATGTCTAGGTTCTCCAGGAAAACAACGTGGCTGTTTTGTGGTTAGTCATGGCCTCCTGAAGATTCTCACTTTCTGAGAAAAAGTAGCTGAACTAACTGAAGAATTTTCTGTTGTCCACACCACTTTCAACACTTATAGCAAAGCATACACCCTGTTAGACAATTTATTTTTCTAAAATAGAGTTTATGAGTAGACAGTACATGAAGACTTCAGAGAAGAGGTTCAGAAAGTAATCAAAATAAAGAGAGGTTCATAGTTTTATTGTCTTTCTATCCTATTATTTAAGTTGATAACTGCTTTAGACTTCTGGAAGTCTTCTATAAATGCAGTGCTTTACTTTCTCATTTACTACTTGTTCTAAGATTAAATTAGTGATAATCTTAAATTAGGAATTAGGCAACTTGAAAGTGTGATGAAAGCCAGTAATTAAACAAATTCATCTTAAAATTAAAATGTATTTTAAGGTGTTTTTAGTTAGGTCTCATTTCTCTGTTTCTTATGTGCTCCAATTAAAGTTGACTATCTATAAGATGTCTGAGTAATTAGAGCATTATTTGGCACTTTAAAACCTTATAAACACTAGAGATAGAACCTCAAATTTCTCTAATGATGCATTTTAAATACATTTTGGGGAATATTTTTTAACCTAAGAATCTTCGTTGCTGAACTAATTGTGGTGACATTACTTAAAGGTGACTATGAAGAACACATTCTATGTGTACATTCTATAAATTCTATCAATTGGATATCACCTGTTCTTTGAGCTTTACCCACAGGTCTATATAATAATTACAATTGTAATTTATAGTACCATGTTCAAGAAAAGAAGAAAGTCTCTATATATGCATGAGTTTTCTCACCAGTCATAAAATGTCACAAAAATCATAGAATAAAAAGACTGTTACTTAATAAGAGATGCTAAACACCATCCAACTGAGCCCCCAAATAAATCAGAGCCAAGTTTTTTTAAGACAAAAAGAAAATTGACCAGCATTATATATAATTATTCTAAAAATAATGTAATAACATTTCTTCCTAAAGCACATAGAAGACTATTTTTAAATTAATAGATACAGTAGAATCCCAGCAGTGGAATTGCTGGATCAAAACTCAGTTCCATCTTTAGTTTTTCTGAGGAAATTCCATACTGTTTTCCACAGTGGATGCATCAGTATGCATTCCCATCAACAATGTAGTAGGGTTCCTTTTTCTCCACAGCCTAACCAGCATTTATTGTTTGTTGATTTATGATGGCCATTTTAACCAGTGTGAAGTGGTATCTCATTGTGGTTTTAATTTGCATTTCACTGATGGCTAGCGATGCTGAGCATCTTTTCATATGTCTCTGTGCCCTGGGTATGTCCTCCTTGGAGAAGTGTCTGTTCAGGTCTTTTGCCCATTTTTTAATTGGATTGTTTGTCTTCCCAGAGTGGAGTCATGTGAGTTCTTTCTATATTTTAGAGATCAAACCCTTGTCCAAGGTACCACTGGCAAATATATTTCCCATTACGGTTGGTTCCCTTTTCATTTTGCTGTTTTCTTTGGCCATGCAGAAGCTTTTTGTTTTGATGAAGTCCCATTTGTTTATTCTCTCCTTTATGTCTATTTCTCTAGGGGACATATCTGTGAAAATGTTGCTGCATGGAATATCTGAGATTTCCCTGCCTGTGTTCTCCTCTAGGACTTTTATGGTGTTGTGACTTATATTTAAGTGTTTTATCCATCTTGAGTTTATTTTTGTGTATAGTGTAAGTTGGTGGTAGAGTTTCTTTTTTTCTCATGTAGCTGTCCAGATCTCCCAACACCATTTGTTGAAGAGGTTATTTTTACTCCATTTTATGCTCCTGTCATCTTTGTCAAATATTAATTGTCCATAGAGACCTGGTTTATTTCTGGGCTGTCTATTCTGTTCCATTGATCTAGGTGTCTGTTCTTATCCCAGTACCACACTGTTTTGACTACAGTGGCATTGTAATGTTGATTGATGTCAGGCATTGTGATCCCCTCCTACTCTGACCTTTCTCAAAATTGTTGAGGTTCTTCAGGGTCATTTATGGTTCCATATACATTTTTGAAATGTTTGTTCTATATCTGAAATATCTCATTGGTATTTTAATAAGAATTGTATTGAATCTATAAATTGCTTTTGGAAGTATGGACATTTTAATGATATTAATTCTTCCAATCCATGAACATGTTATATGCTTCCATTTGTGTCTTCCTTAATTTCTTTCTCCAGGGTTGCATAGTTTTCTGAGTACAGGGCTTTTACCTCCTTGGTTGCTCCTAGGTACTTTTTATTTTACTTGTTACTATAGCAAATGGGATGTTTTTCCTGATGTCTGTTTTTGATATTTCGTTGTTGGTATACAAAAATGCCTTTGATTTCTGAATATTGACTTTGCATTGCTCTGTTTTGCCAAATTCACTTATTAGGTCGAGCACTTTTTTGGTGGAACCTATGGGGTTTTTTATGTACACTAACATGTCACCTGCAAACAATGACAGTCTTACTTCCTCCTTTCCAGTTTAGATGCCTTTTATTTCTTTTTCTTGTTTGATTGCCCTGGCTAGGACTCCTAATACTATATTGAATAGAAGTGATAAAAGCAGACATCCTTGTCTTGTACCTGATATTGGGGGAAAGCTTTTGGTTTCTGCCTGTTAGACATGATGTTTGCAGTAGTTTTCTCATATATGACCTTTGTTATATTGAGGTAGTTCCCTCTATTCCCACTTTGCCAAGTGTTTTTATCATGAATGGGTGCTGTACCTTATCAAATTCTTTTTCTGTCTCTATTGATATGATCATGTGATTTTTATCATTCCTTTTGTTTATGTGATTCAAATGGACCTATGCACCCCAATGTTCATAGCAGCACAATTTTCATATGTCTGGAAGAGGCCACTGGTATAGGCCAAAGCAGTGTTGGGCCTGGGCAGAAATGAACAGATTCTCCCCAGTTCTGTACAGAATTTTGTCACCTAAATTCCAAACCAACATTATAAAAATCTAATAAAAGCATATCCTTCACTTTTTGCTTCTGTCTCCACTGGGGGAAAAGAAGGCAAAGGGGTAAAATGGAGAAAGAATGTTAGGTTACTGTTGATCACAGAAACTATCTCATCTCATAGCTCCAACAAAGCCCAAGCCAACCGAATTGTGCAAGATAAGTACCCAGGCGAGTCACCCAGGTCTACAAATTGCACAGACTGCAAAACTCTGAATCCCACTTTCTCTTGCTGAATTTGAACAGATAGTTCAGGAACATGAACAGGAGAAAATGGGCTTGGTGTTTGCAAAGGCAGGAATTAAGGGGAGTAAAATGGACCTCTGTTATTTAAGAGATACTGAGGGGAACACTGACCTGTAATATCTTAAAGTTTATGATTAGCAACATACTTCAGCATTCCTTGTTTTTAAGTTCTAAACACAAAGACGTCAATATTCCTGGATGGCTTACTACACTAAAGTAGCTGCGCATCTCAATTTGAGCAAACATTCTTTGAGTGCCCATTATATGCACTAGGCACTGTTCTAGATGCTGGTGTTACAGCAATAAATAAACAAAACAGTAATCCCTGCCCCATATAGTTTGTATTCTACTGTGATTATGAGCAACTACAAAGCCTCTGATGTTTGACATTACAGCCCACTTGGACCTGGGTTGGACTAGAATTAAATGTATCCAGAAGATGATGAATATTGCCTTGGTAGAACAGGCCAATACAGAGTCTTATGGCTGTCAGGAAAGCATGAAGCCTGACATTCCTGGGCACTGAACCCATGGTGTGTGGGAGTGTATTTGGGGGCAGGGAATGTGTCTGAACCTGCATATATGCACACATCATGTTTGGAATGGATATTCAAAGCATTCATGCAAAGAAAATTGAGGCAAGTTTTCCAACATCAAGATTCATTTTAGGTCTAGCTGAAATAAAAATGCTCTGAGAAAATGAAAATATATTGATGGCTGCAACTATTTTGCTAAGGCAACATGGCCATCTCTAAGGTAAGTCTGATGAGTTTCATTAACTATTTACATAGGCTTTGCTAATTGCAAAGGGCACTTGGGGAATTCTAAGAGGGTTCATACTTTTAATGGGTGAATAAAAATTCTGAGTCTGACAATGCAATTTTAAAATAAATTAAGGGGGATAAAATAATCCAGAGAACATAGAAGGTCCTTTCAGAGTGTCTGCTTGGTTTAAAAAACAGCTCCTGAGTTCATGGATAAGTCCATGACCCTGGTCCCAGCCACAGACAACTGAACCAGAAAAGATACCAGACTCGAGTTTAGAAAATCAGTTATCCCTTTTGGTAATTTATAACTGGACCTATATGACTCTAATTTAGTCTACATTCGTCTCAAAAAAAATTATTAGGGATTGTTGTCCCCTTCTTAGTGACATGAAATCAAGTACCAAGGAATAACATATTTTCTCCCCATCCCACACGTAAATTGAAAAGCAGAGTCAAAATGTAAAAAAAAAGAGAAGAATGAAGTAGATGTAAAGAAAGAAGCTGCTTGGATACCTGATGGTTTCGTAAGTACTGATTTTATTACCATTGAGAGGCTGCAGATTGTGTTTCCAAAGATGAGCAAAACAGTGCCTCCTATCCCATGTGCTCTTCTGAAACCTTACCATGCAAAGGTGTGGAGTCCAATTCCTTACTCCTTCTTTAGCCCAAGGGGCTGTGACTTTCTTGTAACCAACAGAAGCCAGCAGAATTAGTGCCATATGCCTTCTTAAGGCAGGTTATAAAGGGCAATACAGCTTCTGCCCATCAAGCTGGGACTTTCTCCTTTGGAGTCTTGAGCCACTACATAGAGGTCTGATTACTCTTGGACAACCATTTTGTGAGGAAGACCAAGCCATTGGAGAGGCCACCTACGTGTACCAGAAACTGTCCTGAATGAGGCTTTGCTGGCAACCAGCCTCAACCATGTAACAGCCAAGTAACAGCTACTCCAGAACTAGGGGCCCAAGATACTAATACATCCCTGGCTGAATATGAATCTTCTAACTGCGTCCTCTGATGTCATGGAGCAGAAATTAGCCATTCCTGCCATGACCTGTCTGAATTCCTCACCCACAGAATCCATGAACATAGAAAATGGTTGTTTTATGATCAAAGTTAAAAAGACTCTGTCTTTTGAGAGATCCAAGACGGTGCTAGAGTAGGTAGAAGCTGCATTAACCTCCACCCAGGACCAAAATGGAATTACAACTCAATTATACAAAATCATTCTGAATAACCAACTGAACACTAGCTGGAAAGAAACTTCATAGCCGAGGACTTAGAGAAGAAACCACACCACCGCATCAAGACTGGTAGGAAGTGTAGAGTTATGAGAGGGCTGACCGGGCTTCCATTGGTGACAGTTGAGATTTCAGAGGGATATGTCAGTGGTCAGGGGTGTCCCACCTGACAATTGTGGGGTCTAAATCCCAAGTTAGGCTCCCCTTCCTAGAGCACCAGAACCAGAAAAGGAACCCACATAACATCTGGCTGTGAAAATTAGCAGAGTTTCTGTCCAGCAGGCAAAGAAGTCTGCATACACAGACATTCCCTTCAAGGGCCATGGCACATATTACATTTGCAGTCACTTCCCCTGGGCTCCAGCAAGGAGAGGGTAGAGTGGATGAGAGATACATGAGTTGAGTCTGGGGCTGGTGGCTCTGGGGAAGAGAGCTGAAGGGTCGGCCACCAGGATCCCTGTGCTGAGTCATTCCCTATACTGCAGAACTGATCTTTCTCAGCCAAAGCACTCCCATCCATACAGCATGAGCCTGGGGGGAAGCAATAGTCCCACCTGCAGGAATCCCTCTTGCCCCAACCTGTGGAACTCAAGCCTTCTGAGTGCAGCTGAAGGCTCTTTCACTAATTAAGTGTAACAGATCCTGTAGGCAGAGGCAGATTTCTAGGTACTTTGAGACTTTAACTGACCTACCCCCAGGTCTGGTGCTGGAAAAAGCCAGTGTCAGTGCACAGCTTGGTTATTTCAGCATGTATCCAGGCCTAGCAAAGGGAGCAAGAAGCTGTGGACAACTAATAGCTCCAAAAAGGTTTCCCAGAGCCAGTCACAGTCAGCATCTGACATAAACTGCACCAGAGTCTTTGCAGATCTACCTAATACATATAAACAAACACAAAGAGGTGGCCAAAATGGGAAGACAAAGAAACAGGTCCCAAACAAAAGAACAAGAGAATTCTCTAGAAGAAGAGCTAAAGAAATGGAAGCAAACAATTTATCAGATATAGAGTTCAAAGTAATTATTATAAGGATTCTTGACAGCATGAAAAAAGACATAGAAACCATAAAAAGGGACCTGTCAGAAATAAAGAATGCAATATGTGAAATAAATAATACACTGGAAAGAATAAACAATAGTTTAGATGAAGCAGAGGATCAAATCAGCAATTTGGAAGGCAAGACAGAAAAAATACCCAATCACAGCAGCAAAAGGTAAAAAGAATTTTTCAAAAAATGAGGCTAGTTTAAGGGAACTTAGGGATAACATGTAGCATACAACACTCAAATCATAGCTATACCAGAAGAAGATAGAGAGCAAGAGATTGAGAACTTCATTAAAGAAATAAAGACTGAAAATTTTCCTAACCTGGTGAAGGAAAAAGACACAAAATCCAGGAAGCTCAGAGAGTCCCAATAAGATGGACCCAAAGAGGTCCACGCCAAGACACACCATAATTAAAATGGCAAAATTTAAAGACAAGGAGAGAATCTTAAAAGCCACAAGAGAAAAGCAGTTAGTTACCTACAAGGGAGCTCCCATAAGACAGTCATCTGATTTCTCAAAAGAAACATTTCAGGCCAGAAGGGCTTGGTCTGAAATATTAAAGTGATGAAAAACAGAGAACTACAACCAAGGCTACTTTACCTAGCAAGGCTATCATTTAAAATTGAAGGAGAAAGAGTTTCCCAAAGAAGAAGAAGCCAAAAGAGCTTTATACTACCAAACCAGTATTACAACAAATGTTTAAAGGCTTACTTTAAGAAGAAGAAGAAGGAAAAGGCAATAAAAGCAGAGGAACATAGTTAAAAAATAAAATCACAATTAATACATGTCTATCAATAATCACTGTAAATGTAAATGCTTAAATGACACAATCAAAAGACATAGGGTAGCTGAATGGATAAGAAAGCAACACCCATGTATGAGGTCTGTCTGGACGAAGCCCAGCCATTGTTAATATAATGAAAATGGTTTGCACAACACAGTGTAAACTAAAAGCCAAGGAGAGTAGACTGGAATACTCATGCTTAAACATGACAACTTCACTATAGTAGTCAGTGGGGGCAGTAGATGCTGTTGAGTGAGCATGTGTACTATGTGGCCATCAATTTCAAAATGACTGAGCGAGTAGAGCAATGAATCTGTGTCCAATTTTGTGTTAAGCTTCAACATTCCTCTGAGAAAACTATTCAGATGATTCAGAAGGCTTTTGGGGATAATGCAATGGGTGCAGTTCAAACAAAAGTGAAGCACAAACACTTCAAAAATGTTTGAGAATCTGCTGAAAGTGTTCCATGTTCTGGGAGGCCTTCAACAAAAAGACACCTGCAAATGTTGAACATGTACAGGTTGTAATCAGCAAAGACTGGTGATTGACAGTGAGAGTTCTAGAAACTGATCTGGGTATTCTAAAAATTACTGTGTCCAAAATTTTGATATGTCATTGTCTTATGTACACTGTTTCTTGTATCTTGTATTTTCTTCAATAAATGTCCCTATTTTTCATATTACACAGCTGGATACTTTCTGTGTACAAATAGCTGGTCAGACCTATTTGTTTGTGCTCTTCAAGAGACCCACCTCAGAATGAAAGACACACACAGAACAAAGTTTAATTGATGGGAAAAGATATTTCATGTAAATGGAAAGAAATTTAAAAAGCTGCAGTAGAAATACTTATATACAAAAAAATATGCTTTAAAACAAACACTGTGGTAAGAAAAAGAGAAAGGCACTATATAATGATAAAGGGAACAATCCACGAGAGGACCTAATCCCAGGAAACATTTCTGTGCCCAATGTAGGAGCACATAAATATGTAAAGCAAATCTTGATGGACATAAAAGGAGAGATTGACAGAAACACAGGCAAAGTAGGGATTTTAACACCTCATTAACTTCAATGGATAGACTTTCCAGACAGAAAATCAACAAGGACATGGCAACCTTAAATGGCACACTAGATCAAGTAGATTTAATTGATACCTTCAGAGCATTTCACCCCACAGCAGCAGAATATACATTCTCTTCAAGTGCACAAGGAACATTTTCTAGGATTAGACCACATGTTGGGACACAAAACTAGTCTCAATAAATTTTAAAAGACTGAAATCACATCAAGCATCTTCTCTGACCACAATGCTGTGAAACTGAAATCAATCACAAGAAAGAAACTGAAAAATACACAAAGACATAGAAGCTAAACAACATGTTATTAAACGATGAATGGGTCAACAATGAGATCAAAGAAGAAATCAGAAGATACCTTGGAACAAAAGAGAACACAACAACCCAAAATCTGTGGGGCATGAGGAAAGCAATCCTCAGAGGGAAATTCATAGCATTACAGGCCTATCTCAAGAAACAAGAGAAAGCTCAAATAAACAATTTAACTTTTGCACTTAAAGAAACTGGAAAAAGAAGATCAAATAAAGCCCAAAGTGCATAGAAAGAAGGAAATAATAAAGATCAGAGCAGAAACAAACAAAAGAGTCTAAAAAAATAAAAAAGATCATTGAATCCAAAAACTAGTTCTTTGAAAAGATAAACAAGGTTAACAAACCTTTATCCAGAGTCAGAAATGAAAAAAAAAGTAACAACTGACACTAAAGAAATACAAAGGAATGTAAGAAGATATTAGGAACAACTATATGCCAACAAATTGGATAACCTGAACAAAATGGATAAAGTCCTAGAAACACACAATCTTCAAACTATATCAGGAAGAATCAGAGAATCTGAATAGACAGATAACAACTAGTGAAATGGAGGTAGTAATCAAAAAACTCCCAAAAAACAAAATTCCTGGGCCAAATGTCTTCACAGGTGAATCTTATCAAACATTGCGAAAAAAAACCTAACACCTATCCTTCCCGGGCATTACAAAAAAATTGAAGAGAAAGGAAGACTCCCAAACTCATTTTATGAGGCCAGCATTATCTTATTTCCAAGACCAGATAAAGACACTCCAAAGAAAAAAATTGTAGGCTAATTATAGGCCTGATGAACATAGATGCTAAACTCCTCAACAAAATATTAGCAAGCTAAATACAGTAATACATCAAAAGATCATACACCATGATCAAGTGAGATTTATTCCAGGAATGCAAGGCTGGTACAATATTCACCAATCAATAAATGTGACATGCCATGTAAACAAAATGAAGGATAAAATCTCCATGGTTTCATCAATAGAAACAGAAAAAGCATTTGATAAAATGCAGAATGCATTTATGCTAAAAATTCTCAGCAAAGTGGGAACTGAGGGAACATACATCAATGTAATAAAGTCCATATATGACAAACCCACTGCCAACATCAGAGTCAATGGGCAAAACTACAAGCAGTCCCCTTAAGATCAGGAACAAGGCAGGCATGTCTGCTTACACCTCTCATTCAACATAATACTGGAAGTCCCAGCCACAACAATCAGACAAGGAGAAGAAATAGAAGGCATCCAAATTGTAAAGGAGGAAGTAAAACTGTCACTATTTGCAGATGACATGATAGTGTACATAGAGAACCCCAAAGATTCCACCAATGAACTACTAGAACTAATCGATGAATTCAGTAAAGTAGCAGGATGCAAAATTAATATCCATTCATAATTACTTCAAAAAATAAAATACCTAGGAAAAAATTAACCAAGAATGTAAAAGACCTGTACTCGAAAAATTGTAAGACACTGAAGAAAGAAACTGAAGAACATACAAATAAGTGGAAGCATACACCGTGTTCATAGTAAGAAAAATTAACATCATTAAAATGTCCATACTACCCAAAGCAATCTATAGATTCAACCAATTCTTATTAAGTTACCAAAGACATATTTCACAAAACTAGAACAAATATTCCAAAAATTTATGTGGAAGCAAGAAAGACCCTCCAGAAGCAACAACAATCTTGACAAAGAAGAACAAAGTTGGAGGAATCACACTACCTAATATCAAGCCATACTATAAGGTCATAGTAATCAAAACAAGATGGTGCTGACATAAAAACAGACACACAGATCAATGAAACAGAATAGAGAGACCAGAAATAAAAAACACACCATTATAGTCTATTAATACTTGACAGAGGAGGCAAAAGCATACAAAGGGCTAAAGAAAGTTATCTGATAAATGGTGTTTGGAAAAATTGGACAGATACATGCAGAAAAATGAAACTAGACCACCTCCTTACACCATACACAATAATACATTCAAATGGATTAAAGACTTAAATGTTAGACTTGAAACCATAAAAATCCTAGAAGAAAACATAGGCAATAAAATCTCAGACATTTCTTATAGCAATATTTTTTTATATATTGCCCAGGGCAAGGGAAACAAAAGAAAACAATAAACAAATAGAACTACATCAAACTAAAAAGGGTTTACACAGCAAAGGAAACCATCAACAAACTGAAAGAAAAACTGAAAGAAAACCCAATGCTTGGGAGAATACATTCACCAATGATACATCTTATAAAAGGTTAATATCCAAAATTTATAAAGAGCTTATAAAACTCAATACCAGCACAACAGAAAAACCCAATTTAAAAATGGGCAAAGGACCTGAATAGACACTTCTCCAAAAAGGACATACAGATGGCCAATAAACATATGAAAAGACGCTCAATGTCACTAATCATCAGAGAAATGAAAATTAAAACCACAATAAGGTATCACCTACATCAATAAATCTACAAACAAGTGCTGGTGAGGATGTGGAGAAAGGGGAACCCTTGTGCACTGTTGGAGGGAACCCAGATGGTGCAGCCACTGTGAAAAACAATATGGAGTTTCCTCAAAAAATCAACAGGGGAACTCCCCTTTAACCCAGCAATTCTACTTCTGGTAATATATCCAAAGAAATTTGAAACACTAATTTGAAAGAATATAAGCACCCCTATGTTCATTGTAGCCTTATTTACAATAGCTAAGATTTAGAAGCAACTCAAGTGTCCAGCAGTAGATGAGTGGATAAAACAACTATGGTATATTTACACAATGGAATACCACTTGGCCATAAAAAAAAAAAAATTTACCCTTTACTACAGCATGGATGGACCTAGAGAGCATTATGCTAACTTAAATAAGCCAGTCAGAGTAAGACAAATGCCATGTGATTTTACTCATATGTGGAATTTAATGAACAAACTGAACTAATGAGAAAAATAGAGACAGACTCATAGATAAAGAGCAGATGACAGTTCTGGGCAGGTGGGACAGGAGGGGCATTGGCGGTGGTGGGATTGAACATAAAAGAAAAAGAACACATGGACATGGACAAAAGTGTGGCGATTGTGAGTGTGGGGAACGAAGTGGGTAGAGGCGGGATAGCGTATAAGGGTGATAAGTGGTAATGGAGAAAATACAATAAAAATAAGTTATTAAAAATTTTAAAATGGTTGTTTTATGCCATAAGTTTACAGTTATTGGTTTCCCAATAATAGTAAATTAAACAGAGACCTAGCTTTATTCCTAACCTAGATTTCCATGAGATTCTACTGTATTCTGTTTTAGCCCTCCTTAGATTTCAAGAATTTCTATCACTTGTTTACAACCCATTGAAATTAATAAGAAAACTGGTATTTGGAATGGGTTTGCCAAGAAAATGTAGGACTGGCTGAGTCAAAATGAACTGGATGCAGGAAGAAGTCTATTGCTTTGTGATGGAGAGCTAACAATGTATGTTTAATGGTAGCAATATGCTTTGTTTCTTGGGACTTAGACCCCTACTTCATCAGACAGTGAGGTTTTGGAGGACTCAATTTTTTAATTGGCAGAATATCAGATTGTGTTAGTAATTCCTCATGGCCTCAGTAAAGGCAAGAGGAAATGTAAACTCCAGTCTAGAGCTGCTCAGAGAAAGCCAATGGAAGAGGGAGCATAGAAGAGATCACAGAGCTCCAGGTCACAAACTCAGTTGCTAGCTTGGCCAAATTGCAGTGTCCCAATTCTGTGTGTGTGTGTGTGTATGTGTGTGTGTGTGTGTGTGTGTGTGTGTGTGTGTGTGAGAGAGAGAGAGAGAGAGAGAGAGAGAGAGATTATGTACTGATTGAGAAACTGAGGATTACTAGCAATTGGAATTAGGATACATAAACAGAGCCAGAAATTTTAGCAAACTCTTCACAATGTACCTTCTCCCTCACCAAGCAAAAACGATGATGCCTCACTTTGTAATACTCATTTGACTGCAGTGATACTTTGGCAATACTTAAAAGCATATTTGAAAAGTGCTCTCTGCAACCCATGCCAAAACTCCAATCCATCATACCCTGCTCATGCTCTGAGGTCATTCAGAGAAAACATGAAAATAGGTACACCCTAGAATTTCCACTAAAAATCAGAAGCTTCACAGGTACGACTTATTCCTGGGGTTTATTAGGTTAAGAGATTCACAAAGCATGTCTCGGCAATATTCCTGCCTGACATTAGCTTTTAGCAAACACAATTCTCAGAAACAAAACTCACAGGGAGCTGACTAGTTTTACAATAATGGCACTGCAAGGAAAATTCTTCAAAGTACCATTCACCTAAAATCTCCAAGCACAAGCACAAATGATGTTGGTAACGACTGACAATGGACTAAGACCCCCTTCCTCCACTTCCACAGAAGTCCTTCCTATGCCTTGGAAAGACAACAAGCACGTAAAATTCTCCCAGAGGACAGATCTGTGGTCATTTTTTACTGACCAAGAAATTTCATTTCTAACCAAATAAATTAGTCAACAAACTAATGTTTATGACAGCTGTTGGTCTTTTCATTTACTTTTTCATCCCTGTAACAAGCCCCTAGTCTCCTAACCCATGTATGGCATTATGTTGGTGGTTGGTTCACTCTTCCTCCTTTGTAGATGTGGAAAGCTGTCCAAGACAGAAAGACAAGAATGGATGTCAGGCTCTGAGAACATTGGCTCTGGAATATCATCCCCAGATGAGTGGCGGTGGGACTGAGTTTGGTTTGCTTCCTTTCTTGGGGGCAGTAAGTGGGTTTGCAGCTGTACAAGTGTCATGTTAGGTGGGACTCCTTTCAACATGTGGGATAAAGGGTGTGCAGAGCATTAAAGGAATAGACTGTAACAGCATCTCAGGGCAAGTGCCCCAGAAGCAGAATCTGAGATGGGATGTTTGTTCCAGGAATTAATTAATGTGTGCTCTCATAAGAAATCTGTAAGGGCATGAGGGGAGCCTACAAAGAAGGGGAAAAACAAAGTAAGGAAGGATGTGGTTTCCTGCTAAATCTGGCTTCAGCATGATCCCGAGGGGGCCTCTGGAGAATAAATTGTACCACAGAGCCTACTAAGTCTCTAGGTGAGATCACGAGGCATTTTTACCCACTGTCAGTTGGTTATTGGCTAATTAAAGGGTACGAATTACTCCGTGGTGCCTCCAGGAAGAGGCAGCTCCAATGGCCCCCGGCTCCCAGAGAGGAGAGTGTCAGGTGAGCTCTTAGTAGCAGCACCAGTAGTATGGGGTGATGGGCACACGAAGGCAGTGAAAGGCATTCTGCATCTCAGGGTCATGTGTCTTTAGTTTATATTCAGATTTATGCAAACAAAAACTCAGCAATGAATAGAGTCACTGGTGTTTTTAATAAAATCATCAAAGAAGAATTGTATTGAGTTCCTGGCAAATATTTATGTTTTTCTCTCTCATTTAAATTGTCATATCAGGTTTTTATGATCTCTTGAATTTTTAGAAAAGCATTCCCTAAAGTGCACTGAAATTACAGGTTTCTATGTGCATTTTCCCTGCCAACATGCCAGACACGTTCAGGGCATAGGAAGTAAAGGGGGGGACCACAAGTACTGAGGCCTTCCTTGAGAGGACAATGCAGTTTGAAAGGGCACTGCTAGGCCCTAACCCCTCACCTGCCCCCATTCCTACCCTACCCCATCCCGCTCACTGCTCTTTCCAGGCCCCAGGTCCCTGCCCTTCCTACATGAAACCTCACAGTGTCACCACCTTAGAGGACTTGGATTATGGATGGGGTCAGAGACAGAGGGTGTAGATGTGACAGTATCACAAGAGAAGTAAAGAACAAAGGAGGCAACGTAGTGAGAAAGATGGTGCATTTGGTTTCAATTATAATGAGAAATATCCAGCCATGCAAGGCTTAACCTTTTGGACTCTCTATTTTCCTTCCTGACTTCTGGCAGCAAATTCCTGAGACCTAATTTTGGCAAAAGGCAGTATCAGTGAAGTTGAAGTTACTGAGCCTTACGTTGATCCTATAGTAACCGGAATCAGAGAGGAAATATGAGTGGTCCTGGAGAAAGAAGTAAACATTTGTGGTTACCTACTTTGGGTCTAGTACCAACCTAGGCACTTTGAGACAATTCCTCTCACCTAACTCTCGCAGAGACATCCTAAGGCTACCTATTATTGTGGCCATTTAATGAGGGAAATCTAACATTTGGAAAATGGAAATGACTTACCCAGGGCATAACGGCAGAACTCAAACTAAATGCCTGATTCCAAATCAGACTCTTTTCACTAACTGCCCTGCCTTATGCCCAAGACTGCACCTACATCAGGGTTGCAGGGCAGAGGCCAAGCCAAATTTGAGCCAGCCTTATGTTCTGCACTAGTTGTGGTCATGATGGTGATAACTGAAACTGAGGACGGAGCAATGGCAGAATGCAGAAAAATTTATCTTTGAGTACTCGGAGTAATAAAATCCTAGGATGAGGAAGGTCTCTAGCATATATATGGAGGAAACGCCTGTGGGTCCCCATGGCATCCCTCTGCCTCTGCTTGACCAAGTCCACTCAGGGGTGGGCACATCTAAATGGGAGAAAGTCCTTTCTTGGGTTAGATCAAAATCTGTCTCCCTGTGTCTGCTCACTGGTTCCTGGCCTTTTCTCTGGAGCAACACAATATCAGTTTATGCCTTTTCTACAGGTCGGAATTTTGTCTTCAAAGGCCATCAGCAGCTCTCTTGTTAGCAGAAATCCAGACTAATCACCCTGTCTTTTTCTGTTAGTCCATAGATGACACTGTCTTATGACTTGACGGTCATCCTAGGGCCCAAGAGTACTTGAAACATGTTACGAATATCTTGAATCACTCCTGGTCATTATGACGAGCTTAGGAAATAAATATTCTTTCCATAAAAATGGACATTTGAGATTTTTTTAATTTTCAGAGTTGATACTTTGGAGTGTTTGCCTTCCTATATCTATCAATATCAAAACTCCTACTTTCTTTCCTAATTTCTCTATTTTACTCTCAAGCTGGATCTCCCTCCCAAAAGCATTTCTCATCGCTATGATACCAGAGCACACAGGGAATGTTTAATCTTAGAGGACCTGCAGCTGTCCTCCTAGACACCCACACCTCAATGTCCAAGCCCTTTGATTTATGTTACTGTTTTTCAGTCTCATCTTCCAAGCATTTTGTAAATCAGTGGAGAACTGGGCCAGTTTCCAAAATTCTGCTCAAAAGTTAATCCTTAATAAAAAAATGTTTCAATGCAGCAATTAATCTGCACTCATTGTTTGTCCAGGCTTCCCAACCGGAGCTCCAAATAATCAAAAAGAATGAGGTGGCTGTTATATGCCGTTCACACGTCTTTTTTCTGGCAAAGACTATGTAGATTGCCTTGTGAAACTGAAAGAGAAAATGTATTCAAATTATAACTCATATCTCCACCTTCCAAAATCATTTTATTCTTTTTAATCTCTGCCCAGTGTGCCTGGTTAAGATTGCAGCTTTCAGTCTCCCCCAGCTGCTGCAAGTGCTGGCAGTTGAGTCCTTCTTCAAGAATTGCCCTCAGATAAGAAGAACCACTTCATCCAAGTTCATCCTTTCCGAGGGGCAGCCCCCCTTCCAATGATGAGACAGGGAGTGGTGCACAGACAGGCTTAGGTTCCTGGTCTCAGGGACAGAGAAATCTGAAGAGCAAGCTGGCCCCTGCACTCCTCACTGGATTGGCTGACACCTCAATGCAGTCATATCACAATTCAAATTCTCCCCAGCCCAATCCTGGTTCCCTCATCTCTGACAGGTGTAGTTCCCCAACAGCCTTTCCCATTTAACAATCTACATGAAATCTCAGAGTCTGTTTCCTAGGAAACCGAAGTACTATACTATAATACATATCATATAGAAGGAAGACACCCAAAGTTGAAATCGACCTAGACTTGAATATATAAATTTAAAACAACAATTACTTGTTGCTTCAAGCAGCTTCAAAATACATCCCAAAATTTTCCAAAAGGTGGGGCAATTTATTGTTATCATTATGAATATTTATCAAAGTTAGTCTAACCATTAATTGTTTCACTTTTTCATTGAAGAAAAACACAAAGCAAATATTGGATTAAACTACATATTTAGTTTAATTTGGTATAGTAATGAGATTTTTGTTTATAATCAAGAATTTCTTGACAATGTATGTGAAACTTTTGAAATTATTTGAAGGATTTTGAGCTTTGCAGGAAATGTTCATATGTAGGAAAATGTTAATAATTTATTATATATCTGAAATGTATTAAGTAGGAGTATTAAGTAAATGTATTAAGTAGGAGTAGGAGCTCATTGTTTTAAAGATTAAAGAAAACCTTTAGGGTGTGGCTATTTTACAATAATGCAGTAAAACAAAAACATGATGGAAATAGCAAGACTTGGTTTCCACTCCTGCCTACAACCCTAACTAGTTCTGCGGCCTCTTCCAGCTCACATTACTCCCTGCCCTGTTTCCTGTTTTCAAGGATAAAGAAAGTATCTATGATGTACTTCCAAATCTCTGTAACGGTAGGATGAAATCTCCAGGTCTTTGATGTAATTTTTCAGGATTTAGGCCATCTTAAATAATTATAGCAGATAATGGGAAATTTCTAAAAAAAAACTACTTGTACAGGTGAACTGTACATATGCTTTCTCAATAACATTTTAAAACAATCTGCAATGTACTGATGTGTGCTATTTGTGTTCACAGGAACAAACAGTCTGGTACATAGTAGAAACTCAATAAATCCTTAATAAATGAGTAAATAATCATTGTGTGGATGGATATTTGCATTTCTTGTCATTATCCCATCAGAACTTTGCTTATCCATAGGAATACAATAAATTCTGTCTAATGAATAAATCTATGTATCATATACTTTACCTTTATCTATCTACCAATTTACTTGATAAAAATATCCTTTTGGAAAATATTTCAATAGAGAAAAAACATCTGAATATCTAACTGTGACGTAAATATTTTAACTAAGCCAACCTACAGTTTAAGGTATTGAGTTGCTGGTTAATCTGTTTAAATCATTTTAGAGAGAAAGTACTTTCAAAATGCTTTCATAAAAATTGGAGAAGTGTAACTGTAGAAGCTGTGTGGTAAAATCTAGTTCTTGTTCTTAGACTCAGAAATTTTGATGTTTGACATTTCAATGGGTTCAGCACAATAACAGACTGGCACAGCTCCTCCCCCCGTCATCTAAGGGTGCTCCTTCATGCCCATTAACCTCTGCGGGAGCACGTGTGTGTGGCATTGTGAGCCTGGGCTTTGCCATCACACAATCTTGATTTTGATTTTCAGGTTTACTACTGGTTAGATATGTTTTCTCAGCTGTAAGTTGTGGATAGCAATAGATATTATTTTGAGAGACCATACATATGTAAGGCTTACCATGGTACATAACATATATTAAGGACTTATATGTATTTGTTAGCACATCTTATTATGGTCATAGTAAAGCATATCATTTTAAATCTTTGGAGAGATCTCTGGTTTTGAAATTTTGTAATTCTCTATTCTCTATTTTATAAGCTAATATAACATTGATTGTATTTTTTACTCTAAGATGTAATCATTTACTCTGTGCTTTCAAATGACCATCTGGAAAGGTCATGCAGAAGTCTTACCCAAGTAAGATGGGTACTCCAAAATTGATAGCCAAAAAAACATTGTAGAGACAAATCTCTCGCAGTTGAATAGTAACTAAAGACATTTTGACATATTAGTATATTTAAATACTGTACAGAGCCAAAAATGGTCTGTTTCAAATGTCAATTTTACTGCTACTTAGAAATGCAGCTCTGAAACATTATGTAAAAAAAAGCAAAATGGATGAGCCACTGTAGCATAGGGTACCACGTCGGGTTTAGTTTATGCATCTCCTATATCTGCACCTTTCCTTACAGCCCCTCAAGTGCTTCCACAACAGCTGTAAATGGCAATGTCTGCAGCCGCATACCTATCAGAGCAAGGCACTAAGATTTCAGACCTCTCGGGGTCAAAGGCCTGGGTTATCCCACCAGTCAAACCACCCAGACCAGCTGAAGGGCTAGTGAGGAAATCTGAATGGGTGGTAAAATGAGCAAATGGTGACTATTTACTAGGATCCCAGGGCCAGCTGAACCAGTAGGGCTTTCCAGCTTGGCTTACAGACCCCCTTTGTGATCTTGCAAAAGACTGCAACTGACCATCTCTGCATTCTGGGAAAAGGTGAGGTCATCTTGCTTCCAGCTATTTAGTTTGTAAGAACAGAGATGTGCCAGGATGCTTAAATCAATTCTTCAAAGGTGATAGACAAACAGCAACATATTTTCTTATTGGATCAGTTTTCTGGACAACAGTCTTGCTATATTAAAATAAGGATATTATAGATTGAAATATGAAAATCTGGTACATTTTTTAGATAACTAGAAAAATTAAGAACTGTCTCACTTACTGTCTGTAGTTTTGGCCCAGACCTCCAGACCTTCAGTTCTCCCCTTCATGACTCTCAGATTATTGGGGGTACTTTGGTTGGAAATTTTGAGGAGCATTGCCTCAGATGTTAGAGATTTAGGATAATGATTAAAGGGAACTCAGAAAACATCTCAAAAGCTACAGACAGGCCTGATGGGGAAATGGAATATGTCACTCACTGTCTAAATGCAGCAAAACAAAGTCATCTTGAATAACTGAGAAGGAGACACCAACAGTTTCCTCTCAACTCACTCTGTCATTCCCATTACACACTTTCTCTGCTTCAGCTCTTTTCTCATCTAAGTCTCTCACTCTTGTCTCTTATGCTTACTAGTCTGCCTCTCTGTTTTGCATTAAAAGAATACAAGAATGTGTCAGCAGATAACTACCCAATATGAAGCATCACAAACAAGCAACAACCTTATGCTGAAACGCTGCATGAGCCACCCTGCATCTTATGTTGGTCACGGTTTTTTAATGCCCCAACCCTGCCCAGGGGATTTGGGGCAGTGTATCTGGTTTTGTGGGCATGAGCCTTTGACATGAAAGAAGACACTCAGTTTTCATCAGATCTCAAAAGTAACCATGACATGCAGAAAGGTAACGAGCATTGCTCTATTATATTGTTTCCTGCATGTTTATAAGATATGTAATAAACATTTGCAGTGGATCGACTTTTTTAAATTGAGGTATAATTTACATATAACACTATATTAGCTTCAGGTATAGAACATAATGATTTGATACCTTAATATATTTCAAATTTTTCACTTATTGTACACTACTTAACATCTGTCACCATACATTGTTACAGCTTTTTCTTGTAATGAGAACTTTCAAGATCTACTCTCTTAACAACTTTCAAATATGCACTATGCTATTATTAACTATAGTCATCAGGTTGTACCTTATATCCCCAGGAGTTATTTATTTATAACTGGAAGTCTGTACCTTTTGACCCCCTTCGCCCATTTCACCCACCCTTCACCTCCCTACCTCTGACAAACCCATCTATTCTCTGTGTCTATGAGTTTGGTTTGTTTGTTTTGTTGGTTGGTTGGTTTGTTGATTGTTTTTTTAAGATTCCAAATGTAAGTAAGATCATATGGTATTTGTCTTTTTCTGTTTGACTTCTATCACTTAGCATAATGCCTACCCATGTTGTCACAAGCAGCAAGACTTCATTCTTTTTTATGTCTAAGTAACATTTCATTACATATACCATTTTGTCATGTACTGTTGGTCATCTGCTCATCACCTTTGGAAAAAATGTCTATTCAGATCTTCTGCCCATCTTTTAATCAGTTGTGTGATTTTGTTTTTGCTATTGAGTTGTGTGAGTTATTTATACATTTTGAATATTAACTCCTTATCAGATATATGATTTAAAAATATTTTCTCCCATTTAATAGGTTGCCTTTTCATTTTGTTGATGATTTTATTTGCTGAGCAGAAGCCATTTAATAAGCAGATTAACTTTTTAAAGTTTCTATTTTCTAAGATTTTAATATAATTTTTTAAAAACTTGAATGCCTCATTCACACTAAATTTAATATTTATTGCAACATAACCACAGTCGGCTTAAATCACTATGCTTTTAATTATCCCACTGGTCCTATAGAACAGAAAGTGACTAAAATTGCCTTTCTAATTATTTCTCCCAATGAGGTATAATTCTCAAAGTTCCTATTCTTCCAGAATTCAGCAAGTTTTCAGTACTCAAGTATATCTACCCCTTTGCTGCAAAGTTTGCTCCTTTCAATAGTTTTTTTTTTTAAATTGAGTCCAAAATGGTAGCTAAGTGGTTTTGATAGACCCATCAAAAGTCATAAACATTTAATGACTTTCTGTTGAAGGCAATTCCATCAATGCATTGTTTCTAAACATCTTTGAAATACTCAGTGATTCCTCCAATAGAATCTCTTATGAGACATTAAAAACTGCTGGCACAGAAGATAATTAAGTTTTACTTCTACAATGAACATTATCTAATGTTCTTTAGGGGTTTTATGAAACCAGGGCATCATCCATCCCCAGCTATGTTTATTCCTGAAAACATGTGCCTGCATGTTAGGGAGAGACCACAATGACACAAAGAAGGACCCAGGAGAGTAAAGATGATCTCACCCACAGGGAAGGGTTCGCAACAGCTCCCTTGCACACACACAGAGAATTAAAAGGCAAGTGGGAAGACAAACTATTATGATTTTAGAAAAAATGCTAAAAGAATTTACTCATCCAGTGATGAAGGTATTAATACGATGCTTAATCAGCTTAATTGAGCAGACAAAACTAGATGTTCACTTAGATGAACGTAAGTATTTTCATTTTTAAATGGCAAATGGCCTTAGGAGAGAGAAAAACCTGAGCACCCATGTTTTCAAGTGAAAAAAACTGAAACCCAGAGAAGGTGTGCATATCACTCCCATTATACTGTAGAGCTGGCCGTAGAATGGAGCTTTTGCTCATGTCCTTCTGGCCCCATGAGGAGAACCCTCCACACTGGTACACGAGGAACTTGAGGAATTATTTCCTAATGTGCAGCCTTAAACAGTCAAGAACTGCACCTCAGACAGACAAGTAGACCTGCTGAAGGGGAGTTAGGTACAGTCACCTAAAGGTGGATCAAAGATGAACATTCCGGTCTTCTGGTTACCTTTTCTTTTCTCTACACTTGGACTTGTTACCTTTCTTCCCTACACCACTGTTTGTCCAGAAAGCTACAAACCTTTATAACAACAGTCATATGGCATATCTTTTTGTGAACTCAACCAGACCAGAGATCAGTATTTATTTGTAATTTCAACTTACATTTAGTCCTCAAAAGATATTCTTATATTTTGTATCAGGTAAAAGTTTCCCTGTACTTGGATTTCACTTTACTACCCAAAATTAATTTACCTGAGGTTACCAAGAATCCCCATGTTGCTAAATCCAGTGGAATCTGATCAGCGTTCATCTTATTTGACATTTGTAACATTTGGCATACTACCCTATCCTTCCTGAAATATGAGCTTCTTTAAATTTCCATGAAAACTATATTCTCTTGGTTTTTCTCCTACGTGTTCCTCTCAGTCTTCTTTGCTGGCTCATCCTCCTTTGTGCAGTCATTAAATGCTGAATTCTCAAAGTTTATTTCTGGTTCATTCATTTCATACTGTCTTGGTACCCGTGGCCATACAGTGACTCCCAAATTCTTAAGTCCAATCTCATTTGCTCTTCTGTAATCAGTATCTACATAGTCAATTACCTTCAGATGTCTCCATTAGGATATCAGAAATATATACTGCAAATTTAATATTATACACATCTAAATTCCTACTATTTTTCCCCAAATAATTCATCCTCTTCAGTGGTCCCTAAATGAGAGAATAAAACCACCATGCAACCATTTAGTGAAGCCCAATCCCTAGGAGTCCATCTATAGCCTTCCCCTCTCTCACTGCATGTAAATGATCCATCTCCAAGTCAAGGAGGGTTTCCTACCTGGGTATCTCTAGATCTCCACACCCACAACTACCCTAACCCTAGAAACCACAAATAAGGAAGGAAAGTTTTTCCCTTCTTCCTCTCTAGGTTCTTTGGCTGGCCTCATAATTAAGTTGAGATAAGATAGATTAATAGGAGAAAAACAAATTTAATTTTGTACATATGGGGGCCACACAAAGATATGAGAGGCTTTTTGGCAGTCAGGTGACTGAGGTTTATATGGCATCCTAAGTTAAGGGGTCTGGAACTTCAAATGGGAGGAAGACAATTCACAAGAAGATGGGAAGAGAAAATGTAGATGTTTTTCTGATGTAAAATGTTATCTCTGGTAATAACTTTCCTCCCAGTGTAAGTCCTCTATCTAAATTCTTTTAGGTAGATAAGGGGGAGGTGAAAAGCTCTTCTGGATTCTGTTAGGCCTTTATTGTCTTCAGCTTGTAATAATCCACATGTCATTGTGGGGTGACCTGCCCTGACCCCGTCATAAGCCTACTGCCTTCCGTGCCATCACCTCTCAGTTTGTCTCCACACAACTAGCTTACCCTTTTACTACATTTGTTCTCAACATGATGCATAGAGAATTATTTACCAAGTGCAAGTCTGATTTTATCACCCTCTGCCTAAATCCCTTCAGTAGCTTTCCTCTGCACCTACCAAAGTCATTAGCTTCATCAGCACAATGACACATCAGGATGTTCAGGTACCAGCTACCCTATGTCCTTTCAGTTCTTCAAAGGTACTATTCTTTTCCCCACCCCTGCCACCACCACATGGCCCCTTTGACAAGTAAAATCCTATTTCTCCTTCAGATCTCAGCTGAAATCTTATGAAACCTTAAGAAAGTCTGTTCTGCACCCCCATCTAGGTAGGTCTGTTCACTCTGTGCTTTCATAGCTCCACTTGCCTTTCCTTTGCAGCTGCTGCCACAGATATTCTTTGATATTAATCTCTGTGGTTATTGATTATACATCCCTGATCTAAGGTCCTGGTTTTATTGTTTTCTTTACTGAATCCACATAGCCTGGTCCAGGGCCTGGCACATAGTAGGTGCTTGAAAAATATTTGTTGAATAAATGTCAATGTTTTTACCCTTTTCCTGCAGGCTTCCATGATGGGAATTAAATTATTCAGAAGTGGGTAGTTTGTTCTTGAGTTATCAGTCTAGTAGATTCTCTCCCCTACTCCCTCCTCCTTCAACGAGCCTGGCTTCACCACTGTCACCCAATATTTCCATCTCTCACCCAATATTTCCATCTCTCCTGGGAGAAACAGCTTGTCTTCCAGAGACACGCAAGAGGGGCCACTTATTTTGCCTATTTACTGGTCGCACTAGAAACATTTTTCTAGGGAAGATATTAAAACCCTAACAAAAATTTGTTTGTGGATTTAATCAATTCACATCATCCTAATGGTTCACGAGAATGGATAAGTGAAAGTGAGCTACGGGTCAGCTAACCTAAAATAATACACTCAGTCTGTGCCCCAGGGCAGTCACACCCAAAGTTAAAGACTGTCAGCCTCACATGAGTCACTCCGTGGTGTTGGAAAGAACAGCTTTGACAGGAATTCAGATTCTTTAGCCAAATAACTAAGAAAAGGATAAAAAGTCATATCATCATAATAAGCTTTAGCAACAGGTAATAAATTTGTAAGTGTATTTTTTAATTAAGCTTCTGCTTTTAAATTTAATAAGATACTTAGTCAACTTTTTTAAGATGATTTTAATTTTAAAAATAAATAATTTTCTTTATCCTCTGAAAATGGAAAAGTCAGGACACCTGATTCCTAACAAACAACCTTTGCCAGGACAATAAGGAGAGGCCTGTAAGCAACATGTATTTTCCAAAGGGGAGTAGGTCACTGGTCAATGTTCCTCACAACAGACAAAGGGATGATGATTCATTTATTATGGGTTATACAGATGCTTGTGTTTAAATTGGATGACCTTTAAATACTTGACCTCAAGAAAATATTTCATTTTTATCAGGCTAAAAACTTTTTAAAGGAGAAAAAAGACTTTTTTAAAAAAGGAAAAGAAAACAGAAATTTTCAGATTGGAAGGGATCCAGGTTTTCTAAACCACAGTGAGATCAGCCAGCATAGGAGCTATCTCAGAAGGCATGATATACAGTATTTGTCTTTCTCTGGCTCATTTATTTTACTTAGCATAATGCCCTCAAGGTCCACCCATGTTGTTGCAAATGGCAGGATTTCCTTCTGTTTTAAGGCTGAATAATATTATATATGTGTGTGTGTGTGTAGATATAGATATAGACATAGAATATATTTTCTTTATCCATTCATCTGTTGATGAACACTTAAGTGGTTTCTGTGTCCTAGCTATTGTGAATAATGCTGCAATGAATAGGAAACTCTACTTGGTATTGCTAGGATTTTCCAAAGGTACCAAGTGTTGCTTTATGCTAACACCTAAGTATTACATCTCATCTACATTGACTTTAAAGAATTTCACTTCTTTGTCTGTTAGAAGCTCTCCTAAGGCACAACATTTTCCATGATGCTGATCTTAACTTTTAGTATCCCCTGTGCCAGTCACGATGGGCATTCATGATCTTCATTCATGAGTATCAAAGACTTGACCTTTGTCCTCTCTAAACTAAAACTCAGTCTTCCATGGTACTACAGAAGGCCAAAGCATCTTGGGGAGTAGCTGTATGTCGAGGATAAATACAATTTTTTTCTTGTTTTCACCCCCAAACCAGAAGACCTGTGAGCCCCACATATCATAGAGCTGGTTTGTAAAATCTGTACATGTTATTACAAGGAGAAAACTGAGCCAGTTCCTGAAACACGAGGCTCTTAAACCAAGGACTATATTTTATATAATGTATACCCAGTGCTTTCTGGAAAAAATGAAGTATGTAACTTTATTTTCACCATATTGTTTTTGGTAAATGGACTTCAGAAGCCAAAGGTAAACACTCAGATTCCAATCTATCGTTGTCTTCAGCTACCTGGGCAGTGAAATCACCTTTGGTTGGGACTTTAGCTGCCCTCCAGGAATGACGAACTCAGCACAATATGTATGTTCTGAGAAACAAACAAGGGTTACCAAGCAAACAAGTGATTTTTCCTAGTATTTGTGTATGCAGCTTTTTTTTTTAATGACAAGTGATCTAACAATAAGAAAAAAAACAGTAGAGTTATTCCACATTGTAAGTCAGATATTCACTTTGAATGGGGCTCTTTGAAGCCCTCAGTGGCTCAGTTTGGAAACAAACACACACCGTGGAAGATGTAAGAGCAGAATCTACCTCTCATATGTGCTGCAGATGTGATAACTGGAAAATCAAAATTCATTAGTCCTTTTTCTAATTTATAGTAAATTCACTTCTGCTTACATATTGAAAGAACACAATCTTTTCTACCAATAAAACATACCCCTATATGTTCATAGGCTCCTGCTCAAAGGCAATAGAACATGCTCAGTACTTTGTGTTACGAAAATAGCAAATGATGGCTCTATCACTTCAGTAAATTGAGCTAGTTCATGTATGGGCATGCAAAAGAGAACGAGTAATAAATGAATATTCTTCTAGCAGTTGAGGAATCATCAGTCTTTACCAAACAACCATAAATGAAACAATATACATAATTAAAAGGTCATAAATATGAAGGTTAGAAGGATATATAAGAAACATTATACAAGGTGTAACCAAGAGGGAAAAAGTAGAGTAAGAAAACGTATATAGTTATTAGTTAAAACAATGTTAAAAACTGTGAAGCTTGCACAATTACTATCATAGGAGACCATAACTGTGCTTTTAAGCTATTGGTTGGAGTATGACTTGCAGAAAAAAATACACATATAAACTTCAGTCTGTATTTATGTGTCTATCCACTGGAAACAAAAGCACCAACAGATAAAAATAAATAAACCAGAAATGCTTAGTACGGTATTTTGATGACAATAAGGAAAATCTGAGACAGATATCTGAGATAGATATCTACATCTATTTCTAAATATAGATAGACCATTCTTGCTAAAACAGTTAAAAATGACTTCTAAGCCAGAAGTAAAGTGAATAAGAATATATACATTTTCTTGCATGGGTGTGGGTAATTAGGAAGGGGATGATGTCAGGGTCTTATAAACTGTTTTTCTCCTTTTGGGTATTGTCTAAATGTGCTGTTTATGTAATTTTTTAAAACGAATTTACATTAACATTGGACAAAGTTGAAACTTTGAGGGAAATATTGAAATATATAACTGCTGTATAAAGACAAGGGGATTTTCCTACATCTACAAAAACTAGAGGAACAACAACAAACAAAACCCGGAACAAGCAGAAGGAAGCAAATAATCAAGATCAGAGCAGAATTAAATGACACAGAGACTAAAAGAACAATCCACAATCCAAAAGATCAATAAATCCAGGAGCTGGTTCTTTGAAAAGATAAACGCAATCAACAAGCCTTTAACCAGACTCCAGGAAAAAGTAGAGATGACCCAAATAAATAAAACCAGAAACAAAAGGGACAAAATTACAACTGATAGCACAGAAATACAAAGGATTGTAAGATATTACTACAAACAACTCTATGCCAAAAATTTGAAAATCTGGGTGAAATGGACAAACTTCTGCAAACATATAATCTTTCAAAACTGAGTCAAGAAGAAACAGAAAGCCTGAGTAGACTGATATCAGCTAGTGAAATTGAAGAAGTAATCAAAAAACTCCCAGCACATTAAAGCCCTAGGCCAGATGGATTCACAGGATATATTTAGCAAACACCTAGAGAAGAGCTAACTCCAATTTTTCTTAAACTGTTCCAAAAAATCCAAGAAAAGGAAAGACTCCCAAACTCTTTTTATGAGGCCAGCATCATCCTTATCCAAAAACAAGATAAAGACACAACAAAAAAAGAAAACTACAGGCAAATATCACTAATGAACAAAGATGCTAAAATCCTCAACAAAATATTGGCAAATTGGATCCAGCAACACATCGAAAAGATCATATACCATGATCAAGTGGGATTCATCCCAGGGATGCAAGGATGACACAATATCTGCAAATCAATAAATCTACATAAACAATACGAAAGAAAAAAACCACATGATCATATCAACAGATGCTAAAAAAAAGTATTTGATAAAGTACAACACCCATTTATGATAAAAACATTCAGCAAGGTAGGAACAGAGGGAGCATACCTCATAATAATAAAGTCCAGATACAAGAAACCTACTGCTCACATCATACTCAACAGGCAGAAACTAAAAGCTTTGCCATTAAGATCAGAAACAAAACAAGTATGTCCACTTTCACTACTTTTATCCAACCAAGTATTGGAAGTCCTAGCCATGGCAACCAGACAAGAAAAAGAAGCAAAAGCCATCCAAATTGGAAAGGAGGAAGTAAAGCTGTCATTGTTTGCAATGACATAATAGTGTACATAGAAAACCCTATTGTTCCACCAAAAAACTACTGGACCTAATAAATGAATTGGGCAAAATGGCAGGACACAAAGTCAACATTCAGAAATTGAAGGCATTTTTGTACACCAACAATGAAATATCAGAAACAGAAATTAAGAAAAAATTGCATTTTCTATAACAACAAGAAAAATAAAATTCTTAGGAATAAACTTAACCAAGGAAGTAAAAGACCTGTACCCAAAAAACTACACAGCACTGAAGAAAGAAATTAAGGGAGACAAAAACAAGTAGAAGCATATGGGCTGGAAGAATTAATGTCATTCAAATGTTCATACTACCCAAAGCAATACATAGATTCAGTGCAATCCCTATTAAAATACCAATGACAAATTTCATAGATATAGAACAAATATTTCAAAAATTATATGGAACCATAAACAACCTTGACTATCCTCAGCAATTTTGAGAAAGAACAAAGTAGGAGGCATCACAATACCTGATTTCAAACTATATTACAAGGCCACTGTAATCAAAACAGTCTGGTACTGGTATAAGAACAGACACATAAACCAATGGAACAGAATAGACAGGCCAGAAATAAACCCAAGTCAGTACGGTCAGTCAATATTTGACAAACAGGGCAGGAACATAAAATGGAGTAAAAATATCCTCTTCAATATATGATGCTGGGAGAGCTGGATAAGTGCATACAAAACAATGAAATGAGTCCACCAACTTACACCGCATACCAAAATAAACTAAAAATAGCTAAAAGACTGAAATATAAAGTGTGACACCGTAAAAGTCCTAGAGGAAAACAAAGGCAGGAAATCTTCAGATATCCCATGAAGCAACATTTTCAGTGATGCATCCCCTAGGGCAAGAGGTATAAAGGAAAGAATAAACAAATGGGACTACATCAAACTAAAAAGCTTCTTCATGGCTAAAGAAATCATCATCAAAATGAAAAGGGAACCAACCGTATGGCAAATATATTGCCAATAATACTTCAGACAAGGGTTTGATCTCCAAAATGTATAAAGAATTCACATGACTCCACACCAGGAAGACAAACAATCCAATTAAAAAATGGGCAAAGGACCTGAATAGACACTTCTCCAAGGAGGGCATACACAGGTCCCAGAGACATATGAAAGGATGCTCAGCACCATTAGCCACTAGAGAGATGCAAATTAAAACCACAATGAGATACCACTTCATACCAGTCAGAATGGTCATCATAACCAAATCAACAAATAACAAGTTTTGGCAAGGCTGTGGAGAAAAGGGAACCCTAGTGCACTGTTGGTGGGAATGCAGACTGGTTCAGACACTGTGGAAAACAGTTTGGAATTCCCTCAAAAAACTAAATTGGAACTGCCTTTCGATCCAGTGATCCCACTGGGGACTATAAACCAAGAATCCTGAAACATCAATTCAAAAGAACCTATGCACCCCTATGTTCATAGCAGCATTATTTACAATGGCCAAGTGCTGGAAACATCCTATGTGCCCATCAGTAAATGAGTGGATCAAAAAACTGTGGTACATTTACACAATTGAATACTATGCAGCAGAAAGAAAGAAGGAGCTTCTCCCCTTCGTGACGGCGTGGAGGGAACTGGAGAGCATTATGCTAAGTGATATAAGCCAAGGTGGTGAAAGACAAATACCATATGATCTCATCTATACGTGGAACCTAATCCACAAAACAAACAAGCAAGGAAAATAGAACCAGAGACTTGGTAATAAAGAACAAACTGACAGTGACCGGAGGGGAGGCAGAGAGGGACAACAGGGGAAATAAGGGGAAGGTGCAAGCAAACGAACAGAAACAGAGGACTCATGGACTCAGACAATGGAGTCGGGGGGATTGACTGTGTGGGGGGGGGCCAGGTAGGGGTGACAATGGGGTAAAAAGTGGGACAACTGTAACTGAACAATTAATCAATCAATGTATTCAGTGTTTTCAAAACCATTCAGTTATATTATTTAATAATATATATTGGATTTTCACATTAACAACAAACATTTGAGGTGTACCCTTTGGAAGAAACCTACTTTTTAGACTGCAGTATTTCTATTTCTTTCTTGAACAGTAAAACGTGGTCCCACACCCTCTTGGGGAGCATTTTCCAAGAAAAACACAGTGTGTTAGCACAAGCAGTGATTTCGTGCCAGAAAACCCAGTTACTATACTGGATTTACCACTTATTGGTGAACACAGTAACTCTCTCTGAGCCTGAGTTTCATATTGTCAGTGTTATTGACAATGGAATAATAATATAATATAGCCATATAATAATGGATAATAGTGCAGAGTGCCTATTCTGGGCGAAGGATATTGCTAAGCCTATTGAAGAGATTATTTCCAATGCTCACAATAACAGCATAAAGTAAACATTATTATCCCCAGTTTACAGATGAGAACATTGAAACTCAGAAACCTGGTAGGTGTCATGGCCAGTAAATATATGACCATGTGTTTTCAGGACATCGTTTCCATACTTTTTAAAGGCAACTTTAAATTTTTACTTTTGTCCCAGCTTTCAGTAATACTAAGAACTTGCTGCCCTCCCCTTCTCTTACTTGCAGACATCTATTACAGATGGGAGGAGCTGTGCCCAAATGCCTTCTCCAGCCTGGGATGGGATCCCCCAGGTCTTGGTCATCACCCTTCCCACAGCCTGTCCCCAGACTCAGGCCTGGCCCTATGCCTGGCCCCCTATCAAAACCAATCATCCCTTCTTAGAAAACAGCAGTACTTGTTTCCCTTGCCTTGTATGTACTAGTGATCCAAACCGGATGATGCTCCTCTGGGCAGGGACCATTTCCATTCATCCCTACACATCCCCAGTGTCAGGCACAGTGCTTGGCACAGAGTATTCATTCAGTTGAAACTTAATAAAAACACACTAGAAATGAGACTTTGTGATTTTACAAAACAAAGATTCTCCATAATTTCCTAGGACTGACACACTTCACAGGGCAGTTCTTAAAAAAATAAGATTTTGGCTTTCTACAGAAATCACTTTTTAAAATTTAACTGTAGAAATGTTTTTAAGTAATTAAAATATTTTTGATAGAAATATACACCTTAGTCCCAATATTTCCATTAGTATGGAATTGGTATATACAAAACTAAATTCATATTATAGCATTATATGCAAAAGTTGAAAAGAATAGTTATTCTATATGCACTAACACAGAAAGCTCTTTAATGTTATCTGAAGATAGTAAAGTGTGGAAATATGAGGAGGATATTATCTCATTTTTTAGCTAAATGAATCATGTATTCAGATGGATGAAAATTAATTTGCAAAGGACCTGTATATTTTGACAGTTTTTAAAACAGCTACACATATCCATACACACATATAAATCTGATCATGTCAGTAAAAATAAAGAGAAAAAGAACGACCTCCTGCTCTCATCCCAAATGGATTTTTGGCAAAGACTGTGGGTCTAGCCTGTTGGATGTGGAAAGGATTGGAACCTGTCTTAGATGAGGGGAGAAAAAGAAACTGTGAAGAAGGGTGATTTGAAGCTAGCATGAGGCATGGGAAGAGAGGAAACAGCAAACCTTGTACACAGAGAACGGAGCCTGCAAAGACAAAACTAGGTCCTGGGAAGCAGCCGTCTCTGGGGGAAGAAAGCCAGATGAACCGACAGTCTCTGGAGACAAGGATCAGCTGCCTGCCCTTGACCTCTCTGCCATCTTGCAACACTTTCTCCCACAGTGAATTTGTGCAAAACAGAGGAAGAGTGGCCAACAGTGGAAGAGTGTCTACACGCATGCAGTAAAGACCCAGCTGCCACAGTGAGAAAGGCACTCCAGACCACGGGACCCTCAGAGACACGTGAGTAGGGAGGGGGAGAACTTCTGGTGAGCACACACACTGGAGGCACGTGGTGTGGGTGAAGCTGTAAAGCAGAATGGGGCCAGATGACACAGTGTGAATGCTAGATGCTGAGATTTCTTTCCAGTAAACAAAGGGTGATTCACAAGCAAGATCATTTTGTAGTGCTTTGCCAGTCGTAGTCAATTCAATCACTTGCTACTCTAATTACAACTTGCTAGTAACAACACTCACACACTGGTCAACAAATAGCTTCCTAATGCAGTTATCCTCTCATGGAACCATGTCGCTGATGCAATGTCCCCTCCCCAAGCAGACAAAACCGTCAGCTAATTGTTAGCCTCTCCACCAACCACAGACGGGCTTTCAAAGGAATGGGGCTGTGGGGACACTTCTGACGACAGGGTCTTCCCAGGTCACGGCTAGCGAGCTAGCTACCCACGGACAGCCCGTACTCAAATCATCTTTCTGCAGAAGTGCCTTTTAAAAGTTTTACTGGCATTATTGCTTTTTTACTTCTGGTAATTGCTTTAAAAGAACAAAGCTCTTTGTTTAAGGGGGGCCCAGGGATCTCATAATTGCTGCGAGGCACATGAGAGATTCCTAGACTTTCTAAACAATTTCTCTTTTAACATTAAATATTAAATTCCTAATGTTTGCCCAAAATGTAGGTGCTCCCTAGGGAAGAGGAGGAGATGCTATCAGGAAAATCATGGAGACTGGTTAGTGATACCTCCTGGTCACTTGCCTGAGAGCACAGTCCACAAAGCACGCTTTAGGTCGGGCTCGGGCCTGGCCTGTGCCCACAAGGCCAACAAGGCCTCCTGCCTCCAGCAGTGTCTGGCACTTCAGGCTCACTAAAACTATTGCTACATTGCAGCAAATTACAATTTACCCGTCCACCAACAATGAATCATGTCAAATCAATTGTTGAAGGAGTATTTCTGGAATCTTTAGAGTTTCCAACCTATCCCATGCAGGTGCTCTCACCTGCTGAACCCTTCTTTTCCTTCAATGGTTGACATCTCTTCTTTTTCCAGAATTTTCTATCTGTGACTAATGGTAATTCAGCAACATTAAATACCATAACTGGGACTTTAGAAATACAGAGGAGATTGGTAGGGGTAAAGCCGAAAAGCAGCGTGGGACCAGGTGAATGAAGCCTGTTAGCAGAAGGTTCAGACCTCTCATTTGACCACTTCTGTGCTTTGGTGTTAATTGGGTTCTCGTAGGCAACCCATGTACCAGCAGGGATGATCCAGAGAATGCAAAAGATGAGGTTGACAGCAGACTTCAATCTGCTCTTTCCAGACATGACCAAATTTCAAGATGTCTTATTTGAGCAGAAAGTCTATGCTATGATAAAAGGTCATTTGCTTACAATTTTATGATACAAAGCTTGAATCTACAAACAGTAGACATTTCTGCCTCTGGATTAACTAGTCACTCACTTCATGGGAAACAACGCATGCCATCCAGGAAGCTGAGCCTTTAAGATATTTAGGGGAATAACAAAACAAAACAATGTAATGATCAAACCTAGCTTCTCAGCCTGGCTCTCACTTGTGCTGATCTAGTTCTGTACTGGTTAAATAATTATATATGATATTTGCAGAATGGTTTACATGGAGTATTTAATCTTCACATATGAGTTCAGCATGATTATCACCATTAAAAGATGAGAAAACTGGCCTTGGGCAGTGTGGCTCAATTGGCTAGAGCATCGTCCTACAACCAAAAGGTTGTGGGTTCGATTCATATTCAGGGTACATACCTAGGTTGCAGGTTCAATCCCTGGTTGGTCCAGGTGTGAATGATCCCCAGTCCAGGCATGTATGGGAGGTCACCAATTGATGCTTCTCTTTCATATCTATATTTCTTTCTCTCCCTTCCTCTCTCCTTTCCTCTCTCTCTAAAAGCAATGACCCCCCCCCCCAAAAAAAGTCCTAGGATGAGAATTTTTTTTAAAAGTTGAAAAAACTGGAAAGAGACTTCACCCAGGCCTCTCTGGTTTTCATAGCTCCACAGGGAGGCAACCCATCTGAGCTGCGGGTTATTAGGAGCATCATAATGGGGTTATCCTTCCCCATGCAACTGAAAGTGATGAGAGCAGGAGTCTCAGCAGTGGCACCAGCAGTCATGTGCTGCATGCATGCCAGGCTCTGTGCGAGTGCTGGACAGACACCTGTGTTTTCAACCTGCCCAACACCCCTGACATAGGTATTCATATAGCCCCATCTACAAAGGGGGAAATGGAAGGCTACATTATTTGAGGACGGGTAACATGAAGGACTTTGCCACCTTGTTCTTTTTCACCCTGTTTACTCATGCCAGAAACAATTTGAAGGGAAAAGACTTACTCCACAATTTGAGGCAGAACTAAAAATGCAGTAATGTCATACATTACCAGAGCCTCCTTAGCACCAGCCTGTCTTCATGTGCTGGGCCAGAGGGTGGGAGGTGGGATCTCCACAGAAGAAAAGGGACAAAGAGGTGGACACCAGAATCCACCCTCCAAGGCTAACTGAGCCATATCACAGTGAGGTCCAGGGTTCTGTCCACCTCCAGTTTTTCCGGATAATTACAAGTATCCACTGAGAGAGTTTAGGTTTCACAGGACAGATAAAGCACTCCCTTAAAGGAACAATTACATGAGACCCATTCACATATGTGACAGTGAGGACAGGAACAGAGGCAGCACCAATATTCCAAGGAGAAAATTAAAATCACACGCAAGCATTTGCAGTTGCATAGGTCGAAAAGGAGTTATAGAAAACACCTAATGACATTTCACTCTCCTTTTAAAAAACACTTTAAATTAGGTACAAAGTAAAGGGTGCCATTTTGAAACTCAAAATATCTTTTATACTACAACTTTGGTTATCACCAATAACCAACTACAACGTACTACTCAAAAAGGCTAGCTGACTCATGCCAGGACCCGTATACGTGGGGGATCACGGTGGGCATGAGGCCAGGCACTGAGCAACTGCACCAGGGAGCACCAGCTCGAGCTGTTCTCCCAGTCTATCATCTGGGTTAGAAGAGGGTTGAGGCCACTTCCAATCCCCAGGCTCAATGTGTGATGGTGTTCAGCAGGTCAGGGCTAGGGGGCATTTCATCCATAAAATGGAAGGGGGTTATGACAATTAAAGCTCTTAGCAACCCCTTCAGTAAGCTCATTGTTTTAAAGATTACAAATCTGAATTCAACTTAACCCAAAAGGGCAAAAACTTAAACCAATGGGTTAAGTGGTTTAAGTGAAGTTCACACCAGGAGCAACCTCCCCTGCCTACTCCCTCCACCACACCAAAGAGCCCTTCTCCCTCTTATGCACAAGGGGCAAATCCAACTCTGAAGAGGAAAGTGAGACATTTTCTTCACACAGATACTCCAGTGATGGAGACATCTAACCATGGCCTCAGTAATGTGGCTTTGCTCTCACTGGATGTGTATTTACAGAAATAGAAGCAGTACTGTTGGTGTGGCACTGTGGCTTAAGTGAAATAAAAATTATTAATAGGAAAGCCATTTGTTTCTACTTCACCTTATGATGTAGTAAATGAACTTCTGGCAGCTGGTTCTACTTTGCTTTGCTACTGCTAATTTTAAAATGAGTTTGCATTCCTGAATGTGTACACAGGGCCAACTTCATGAATGCCTACATGTGAGACTGTCCTTCTGACCAACACCACTGACAATATCTCCCCCTTCTGGTGCCACATTGCAGCCTTCTCTGACTTTTCCCTTCCCTGAGTTCCTGTCTCCTTGGTTCTCATTTAAAACACTCTAGTGAGGCTAACTACATTAAGTAACTCACACCAAGATTACAGTTATTTTTTCAGATATTTTCTTCCCGGCTGGAGGAGCTTGGGTAACATGAGAACAGTAGGAGCCTGATGGGATGGCCGCATCAGAAAAGGGGAAAAGTGGGATGGGAAATCACTTTACAGTTTTTCCGGGAGCTGGCTCTGGACACTCCGCGCAGGTTGAAATGGCCCCATGCATGCTGGCCGACGGCGAGGGAGGCAGCCGGGACTACGTGCTCCCCACGGAGAGTCCTCAGAAAGAAAACACCACACACAAATAATAGAGAGTTGCAAAAATTAAATGCCATGATAGAATTTGTTAATTATGCCACAGTTATACTCATGGAAAGCTGAAGTGGTGACCTGGGTGTGGTCCATTCTTAACTCATGAAAAACATAATGTTTTCACTTCAGTTCATCTGCAGTAAGACAAAGAGTAATTTTTGGATTTTTTCCTCTTTTTTCCAGCTTTCCTGAGATATAACTGACATATGGCATTATATAAATTTAATGTGTACAACATGTTGATTGATAAACTTGTGTATTGCGATATGATCACCACCAAAGTATTAGCTGGTACCTCCACCTTGTCACATAATTACCATTTCTCTTTTGTGGTGAGAACATTTAAGGTTTATTCTCTCAACAACTTTCAAGTATATAATACCACATTGTTAACTACACTCATCTTCAATATGGAAGTCTGTACTTTAACAAATAATATCAAATAATACCTTAATCAGACAAAATTTCAGAAGCATTGTCTTAGAAATATGAGCTGTAGGAGTGTATCCCATGTGAGCAAAAGAAATAACTTTTGGGGATCTGTGAATTTGAGAAGAGCAGTGCTTGATCTGGCCCATAAGGCATGAGACAACTCAGTGCTCCTTGGGCTGATGAGAGAAGAGGCAGAAGGTGTGGGTGGCCAGAGCACCCTCGCTCTCTGTTCTGGGGCTGAACAAAGCAGTTAACCTTGCTGCATTTCAATGCCCTCCTCTGTGACTTTCATGATAATAAGATATGTCCTACCTCATTTTCAGAGTTGTTATGAAAACTCCAAGACTTCACTTATTTAATTTTCCATTAGAGAAAGTCCAAAGTGCCCGTGGTGGTGTTTACATTACCATATGTGACTAAAAAGGAAGCAATACTAATTTATTCACCAAAAAAATAAAGATTCTCGCTGCTTGAAATGCTTCTGCCCATGTCTTCAACTGGTGTACTCATCCTTCAAGGAAGCTCCTGGGTCTCCTCTGGAAAGCCTTCTCTGAACCCAGTCTAACTTGTGTGCTTTCCCTCTGTGTTTCTTCTCCACAGAGAATGTGACATGGACTGCATGGTAGAGGAACTACTGGTGCGTGTGCATGTTATTTCCTCCCCTAGACTGTAAGCTCCATAAAGGCAACAACCTCACCTTCTTCAACCTCTGCATTCCCAATATACCCACTATGATGACCCTGGTCCCAATTAATACTGTTTCTACTGAATTGTGCAATGATCTCCTAAAGGAACCCTCCTCTTGTTTGCCTGCTCCCCCCAATCTGTTGTCTATACTGTCACCAGAGTGATTTTCTTAAAATGAAAACCTGATGACTGCTGTTATGCTTAAAAATCCTTGAGTGGCTTCTCTTTGCCCTTCTAATATAGTCCAGAGCCTTGAGGATAGATTGTAAAACCTTGCATCATCTCAGACTTGACTTACCTTTTCACTTGATCTTATTTTACACTGACTTCAGCTACTTCCAAAATACCTAAGCTGTCTGAAATTCCCTTCTATGTCTCCTTCTTACAGGAGACAACTGTAGTTCACCCCTTAGCTATAGTGAGGTGCCTTTTCCTCCAGGAAGGTTTCTCTGACCTTGCACCCCAGCCCTTCACCAACTTGATCAGATCCCCCATTATACAGGGTCCGGCACCAATAATGTCCCTTTTTTATTACAAAATCTTTTATTGCAAAATCATAAGCATGTAATTCTGTAGCATAACAATATAACACTCAAGCACACCATGTGACATTTTTGGTGAAATGTTCAACTTAAAACTATAAATTATTACACCCATACTATTACCCTACCGACCACACTCAAGCAGGCCTGACTTCAGTCAGACCCTGTATGTTCTCAGAGCAGCTATTACCTCCTCTGGAGCACTTTTTACAACTGTTGTCAAGTAATTAATTGTGAAACTGTTTGTTTATTGTTTACCCACTCCAGTAGAATAAAAATTCCATGAGCGCAGAGATATATTTTTCTTTTCACTGTTGTATTGCCAGTAGCCTTTAAGTACTCAACAGTTATTTGATAAAAGGGTAATTAATAAATTTTAAAGTATATTAAAAACTAAAAATTCCATTAGTATTTAATACATGGGTGGATGATTGAATGAATGGATGGATGATTAAATGACCTCCTCACTCATCAACTTGTTTCCACACTTGTCCCCACCCCAAATCCAGTTCTGCTCACAAAAGTCAAAACAACTGTTTTAAATCATTATGTCAGGTAATGTCTTATCATGTCACTGCTTTGCTGAAACTCTCAACTCACACTCAAAATGCCCAATTTCCTTTCAAAGGCACATCATGCTAGACATATGCTAACCTCCCCCTCATTTCTCCTCTGAAATCATCCTCTATTTTTCTCCCTTTCTCCCTCCACTGCAACCACCCTGGCTTTCTAAATGTTCCTCAAGCATACCAGACACACTGCTGCTCCAGGGCCTTCCACTGCTATTCGTTCTTCCTGGAACACGTCTTTTCTCAAAAGCAACCTTGTAAAAGCCTCCGAATACTAACAACAAAGACACCCTCTGAAGAAGCAAGACAAACAGGGACTTTCTATGAAAAGATAGAGCAGTAGGAACGTGATTTACCTTCCATCTTAGAATAACAACAATAACAATATATAAAGCAATATAAGACCATCAGACAGTAGGTGTTGAACAGTTTTTTTGTAACAGAATTCCATATGGTTGAGGAGTTAAAGGAAGATTAAACATGTTAAGCAGAGACATGGAAGATATTTTTAAAAGACATAAATCAAAACCAAAAAGATAACTACTCCAAGGGATATCATAATGAAATTGATTAAAACTAGTGACAAAACCTTAAAATAAAAGGTTTTAATCTTTTATTTTAAGAACATATTAAAGAACACATTACAGACAAAGGAACAAAGATAAAAATTAAAACAAACTTCTTGGAAACAATTAAAGCCACAAAACAGTGGAGCAAGATCTTTAAAATACTGAGACAAAAAAGAATTCAATGTAAAATTCTAAAAGCAGTGAAAATATCTTCCAAAAAAAGGCAAAATAAAGGCTGTTTCAACACATAAAGGTTAAAAGATTTCATCACTAGCGAGTGTTGGAGAGGATGTGGAGAAAAGGGAATCCTCATACACTGCTGGTGGGGTCGTAAATTGATGCAGCCTCTATGGAAAGCAGTATGAAGATTCTCCACAAGACTGATAGCAGAACTACCATATGATCTAGCAATTCCACTTCTGGGCATTTATCCAAAGAGTACAAATACACTAATTTGAAAGGATATATGCACTGTCATGATTATTGCAGCATTATTTATAATAACCAGGATATGAAAGCAACTTAAGTGCTTATCAATGGGTGAATAAAGAATATACGATATATATGTGTGCATATATGTATATATAAAATTATTTTATATATATGAATACTACTCAGCTATTAAAAAATAATTTTGCCATTTGCAACATGGATGGACCTTGAAGATATTGCATTAAGTAAAATGTCAGAAAAAAAAAGACATACTGTATAATTTCACCATGTGGACTTCAAACAAACAAACAAAACAAAATAAAAATAAATTCTTAGATACAGAGAACAGATTGATGGTTACCAGGGAGGAAGGAGGTTGGGAGGTGAATGAAATGAGTCAATAGGGTTCATTGTCTGGTAACTTTTGAGGGTGATAGCTTTGTAGTCTATACAGATGTTAAATTATAATGTTGTATGCCTGAAACTTATAAAAGAGACATTATCAAGCTCTAAGGAGCAAGATAATCTTGCACTGGGGTACTAATGAATATATAGATAAATGGTACACAATGGATAGTCTCAAAATAAGCCCATTCATATCTGGTCTTTTTCTTTTCAACAGAGTTACAAAATCAAACCAATGGAGAGAAATGGTGTTTTCAACCAAAGGTGATGGGACAATTGAACATTATTTGTGAATTTTTAACAGAACTTCAACTCACACCACACCATACACAAAAATTAACTCAAAAGATATCATAAATTTAAGTGTGAACATAAACTATAGTGCTTTCAGAACAAAACATAACAGAAAACCTTTTTGATTGGGAGCTAGTCAAAGATTCCTTAAATACAACACCAAAGCCTAAGATTAAAAAATTGATCAAATTAAGATCTGCTCTTCAAAATACACTGTTAGGAGAATGAAAATACTTGAAAACTATATATCTGATAAAGGATCTGTATTCAGAATAATTAACTCTCAAAATTCTGTAAAAAAAAAACAAACAGTTTTTCTAAATGGCAAAATATTTTAACAGTCAGTTCACCAGAAGGCAAATGAGCACGTGAAAAGATGATCCACATCAACACTCACTAAGGAAATGGAAATTCCACTCACAGCGAGGTGCTACAAAACACATTTAAGAATGTCTAAAATTAAAACGACTGACTGTCTCATGTGTTGATGAGGATTTCAAGGAATTGGGACGCTTATGAGCTTCTTGGGGGATCTATATCATTACCCTAACTTTAGAAAAAACTTGGCAGTTCTTAAAGCTAAACTGGTACCAATCATATCTCACAGCCATTTCAGTCCTAGATAGTTATCCAAGAGAAATAGAGCATATATCCTCACAAAGACACATAAAAGATGAAAAATGCTCATGGTAACTTAATTTATGATAGCTAAAAATTCAAAACAACCTGTATGTCCATCAAATAGTCATGGATAAACATGGAGTAGTACTTGGCAATAAAAAGGGGTGAATTATTGACACACTCAACAAGTCAAGAGACTCAAGTACTGAGTGAAAGAAGCCATACCAAAAGAAAAAAAAGTACATGTCATATGATTCCATGTATATCAATATTTGGAAAAGTCCAGCTAATGTATAGAGATAAGAAGCACAGCAATGGTTGCTGTGGGAGGGGGCAGGAGGGGCAGATTGTAAGAGAGCATGAGAAGACTTGAGAGCGGTGAGCACATTCATTACTGGCTGTGGTGACTGCTTCTTGGGTGTATGGTACATACATCAAAACTTTAAATATGCTTTAAATATGCTTTAAATATGTGTGGTTTATTGTGTGTATTTCAATAAAGCTATTTTTCTTATTAAAAATCACCTTATCAGTGAGAATTTTCTTTGACTCTGAGTCTCTCATTTAAAATTACAATATGGTCCCCCCCAGACCCCACCCCTCTCCTCCTTAATTTTTTGCCACAGATCCTATATAACATAATTTACTTATTTATTTTGTGTATACTGTTTCTTCCCACCCATCTCAATAAACTGTGACATTCCTGAGGGCAGAGGTGTTCTTTAGTGATGTACCCCTAACAACCAGATGTGAGGGGGAAAAAGGAGAGAAGGAAGGAAGGAAGGAAGGAAGGAAGGAAGGAAGGAAGGAAGGAAGGAAGGAAGGAAGGAAGACTTCTTCATACCTCTACCCTCCATGGCCTCTCTCAGATGCTCTTTTTCAACACAGAGTAAGTCCTAATGCCCCCCCTCCCAAAAATCCATAAGATAATAGAAAGAATTCAGGAAATATGGGTTGGATTCACAGTTCTCTACCAATTATGCTAGTCATTCCGTTTTTCTGGGTGTTGATTTCCTCATTTACAAAAAAAAAAAAGAAATTTTAACCAAGTGATTTCTAAGATCTAAATATTTATTATATATATCTCTAAAAAACAACCTACAGACCCATCCAACTTGGGTTACTTATTAAATTACAGTATTACATGTACTATGCAGTAACCTTTTAAAAATGAAGATTTATATGAACTGACTTGAAAAAAAAATCCATGTCAAAATTAAGCAAAAAGAAATGCTGTCAAACAATGTATATGATATGATCCAATATAGTAAAAATGCCATAAAACTATGCATGTGCTTATGTGTGTAGTTGGATAGAGAAGCACAGAGAACAGTCTGGAATGACAGTTACTAAACTGTTAGCTGTGGTTACTGGGGTCAGTGGGAGGGGAAAGGAGAGTTCCACGTTTTAATTCATATCCTTCGAAACAAGGAAAGTGAAATGTTATTTTAAAATTTACTTTTGTATTTTTGTTACTTCTAAATTTTCTATTTTCATAAAACTATTTTTTAAAAGTATGATAATATTATTCCTGACCTCATATCTCCACTTCTGTTAGGAAGACCTCTCTAATTAGACTCCAGGATGCAAGGCTTACATATCCATTTTTCTGGGCCTACATACCACATTGAAAGTAACAGAGGAGCGGATTGGGGGGTGGAATGGCCAAAGCCTAAGGCTATCACAACCAGTCCTCAGCCAGGTTATGGGAGTAGACACATGCAAATACACACTGTGGTCAGTCCATAGCAAAAGTTTTCCTTTATCAGTTTTCTCTTACCAAGAAAGGAATCAGGCTCATAAAACTTAGTATACCACATAACCTTGAAAGGGTTTACATAGAAACACTTTCTCCTGACACACAGTTAAAAGAAGAACACCCTCCCAATCCTTATTATGTTCCACACAGTAGTTTGGGCTGGTTTCATTCCACAAAGGAAGAGCAGGTTTTGGAAACAACCAAGTCCAAGTATTCCTCCCAGTTGCATTTGGTTTCACTTAGATAATTCTTGGCATAGTACATCCTCCTTTTCTAGCTGCCCATTTTGTCTAAAGGGAATGAGAAGATAATATATCACACTCCTACAGTTCCAGACAGGTCCTCCACAAAAAATGTAGCATACCAAAATCCCTTTTAATCACAAAATTGTTCTAGACCAAGGTATGTGACTATTGTACCAGCTTCTAACTTTTGAGGTCACCTACCTCCTTCCTGTTGATGTGCATTCAGCTCTCACCTGTTCCCATCACTTCAGCTGCTACCAGGTAGAAATAAGGTGTGCAGGTATGAAAGACAGCAATCCAAAAACTTTGCTTAGTGTCCCAAGTCTGTGCCAAACTCACTCCTGAATTGCATTTGGCATATTCCCTAAAGGGTGTAGGAAAGATAGGTTTCTTCATCCTGTGGAAAAGATATAGTTTCTCTACCTCAGTGGACAAGACCGGGAAGAAGCAAAAGAGGAGAAGAGCCTGAAAAAGAGAACAAAGGTGAGGTTCTGCAAAAATGGGAAGGCACGGATTTCCCATTTTTCATGATTCACTGGTGGTTATCAACGTTCATCTGAGATCAAAGCATTGTTACAGCAAGATAATCCAATTAAGGGGCAACAGCAGCCCCAAAATACTGCATTAATTCCAGCTAAATTCATCCTCTGAAAGCAACATGAGCAGAGACATTTAGAGTATTAGACCTTCATTATACATATATGGCTTGTTAAGAAGTCAGATTTCATCAAAGGACAAAAGCAAATGGCTTCATTAATGGAAACTGCATCATTCCTAGTTATACAGCCCCCCCTAAACTTGATACCACTAATGTTGATTTGAGGCACCTTAAATATCAGTAGACAATTTGAACACACATTGCTTGCAATCTGCATTTCTAAACAAGAAAATAAATAAGCACTCTTTCTTCAATCCTCTATAGACTATCTGACCCTTGATATCTCAAGATGCTTCCTTTTTCGAATTTACTAGATCTTTTAATGGAAAATTAGAATAATCTTTTAAGCTGCAAAAACACAATGATACTGTGATATTTATTATTTGTGTCCATAAGTTTATGCTTACATGTGCATTTTATAGTTCATAAGAGACCATATTATAAAAGATGAGGTAAAAAACCATAGGGATTTTAATAACGAGACATCTGCTACTTTACATCTAGGGACATTTTATTGCACCACATCTCTAACAGGACCAGCACACATTTCTTAAACTCCTTCTGTGTAGTTAGAAAGTACAAATTAGTTGCTACCATCCTTCAGGAACAGCTCTGAAGCTAAGACAGGTACTATACTCATTTTGCTTTCCTTTCACAAACATTGATAAGTAAGTAAAAAGGTACGTTTATTACCTATGCCTTTCCAGATATATTTTTCACTTTCATTCTTTTTCCCTATAACACATCTGCCATGTACTTTTTACTTGTTGTGACTACCTAACCTAGAGCTGTAATCTTTTCTTAATCCTAACAAATTCCCACCTCAATGGAGCCTTTTCTGCCAGCAATACTATGCTATCACTTTTTCAAAGAGTTTTTCAGTCTTTAAAAGTTGAAAAATAAAGTGGCATGGAAAAACTGTTCTTTCTTAATATGAGAATGATTACCAAGCCTTCAGCACCCACAGAGAAGGAAAAGGAGACTGGAAAGAACTTATCTTAAGTGGAGACAGCAACTTAATTTACTTAAAACATGCCCGCTCTCTACCGCTTGGTTAAGCAATCTATCGCCTTCCAACAGTTGTTTCCCAGGAAATAAAAGACTCACTAAAGAGAAATGACATCAAGGAGATTGTTTCAACAAATGGAACTTTCACATAACAACTGAAGAATTTCCAAACAATGTTTTGGGCTTTGGTCTGCCTCCTATATAACCAAACAACATAGTCCCCCATTATGGAGCAAGCCTCGGACATCTCATCAGTGGATTCATTTATGCCTAATCAAATGTAGGTCACGGGTTATAGATGAATTGTAAATATTTCTGCCTCTTGAGGAAGAAGAAATTAGAAAAGCCACAGTAGGAAAGGGTGGAACAGATGGTGGAGGACTCTGGAAACCACCCTGGAGCCATGAACAAGTTTGGGTTTGACCCACATGTGCTGATGCAGAATAATCCTCAAAACATAGGGTTGAGTGACAAGCACAAAATGCAAACTATTGACTATACACCATGCATTGCTTCTTTAACAAGCGACGTGAGCCTGTGTGATTACAGGTGCAGCAGAATTTCTGAACGACACAAAGCAAACTATTAGTTGTGGTTGCCTCAGAGGGAGTAGGGCTGGAAAGTTGGGGTGGAAGCAGGAAATTTATGCTTTACTGTCTACATTTACTATTTGAATGAACAGGGGAAGGGAGCAAGGGAGGAAAGGAATGAGGAAAAACAAAGTGAGAGGACAAAACTGAGCACAGGGGTCTAGAGCTGAAGCAATAAACTACTTGTTTTCCCCTTCTATTTCACCAGAAATGTGGCTGATTGGTAAATCAACTAGTAGGTTGGATCAGAAAGCTCTAGAAATGAACTAGAAATGTGAGGAAAGGGGCAAAAGAAAACAAAGTTTGGGTTGAGTAGGAGCGTTGAAAAGAAACAAGTTCTATTATTTTAATATAGAAGAAATGACCATGACCTTACATTATGGCTTGCTGTAATTATTATTTTTTTAATTCTCAGCAAAGGGGAAACAATAATATCAGTTATCATTAAAAGAAAATTTTTTTGCTTTTTCAGTTTCATAGGCCACATTATTTAAAAGAAAAAAAGAAAAAATGAAGATTATCAAATAATATCTACAAAGAAGATTTCACTTCTTGGAATAAAATATATACACATATAAGTTATCATTCAAGATTTCAGGATTTTAAGCAGCAATTACTATTCTTAAACACAATCCTTCATCCATCTGAACAATCCTAGAAAAATTCACAGAAAAGTAAGATGTAGAATGATTCAACAGATCACCAAGTGCCAGCGTGTGTCAATCCTGTGGTGAAGGCTAAAATCCCCCAGGGCTCAGGTATCAGCCCACTGGACTTCACCAGTGTACTGTGCCCATTGCGGACATCACAACAAAGATCCCATTATGTGACCACACAGTTATAATATATGGCCCACTTTTTTAATCACTGCAACATCCACATAAAATTGTTGGGTATATTAGGGGTTGACGTTGATAGTCAGACAGCAGATGTCCCAGGGCTTTTTGGGCTGTTACTGGAGCATTACAGGAGAAGCCCCAACTCACACCTGCGACCGGGACTCCCAGCTCTGTGCCAGTGATTATCTTCAAAGCAGGAGACTGGCCGAGAGGAAAAGTGGTCTGTGGGCCACTTGATTAAGTGTTAGTTGGGGAATTTTCCACTGAGCATACATTTTGCAATGTAGCCGATGAGGGAAGAAAAAAAAATGTTTGGGGAAAATAGCTGTTACATGAAGAAGTCCACTGGCCACAGGCTCACGACAATGGACCAAACATTAGTCTACAAACGTACATGAGCAATGGGCTCCTAATTCATTCCAGATAGTGGCTTCATTCCCCTGTCCCTGTGAGAGGGCCATCTGCATGAGACATCCAGCCCTGCTGTCTACTAGCACTGCAGAGGCTTTCAGAGGCAACAAGGGTCCAAATAAGGGTTTGAGAAGGTTAAACAGATGTCTGTTCTCTTTATTCCTCAGTCTTGTTCAAAAGGGTACTTTATTGGCCGAGTTTCTGTGGAGGTAAGAGGGGTGGGGTGGTTAAAGCAGGGGCAGCAAACAGCAGCCCATAGTGTCCACCACCTATTTGCATAAATAAAGTTTTATTGGGAACACAGACCTCTTCTTCATTTACATGTTGTCTAGGGCTGCTTTCACAATGCAATGACCGAGTTGAATTGTGACAGGACCGTATAGGCTGCCAAGCTTCGGATACTGATTCTCTGTCCCTTTACAGAAAATGTTTGCCGACCTCTAGTTTAGAGGCCAGTGTCATGACTATTATGCTTCTAGTTCATCAATCCCACTCCCACCTGTCACAACCCCTACCTCAAGTTTCAGAGAACAGAGGTGGCTATCCCTCAGGAAGCAAAGAAGTCCAGGTACAACCTGTTAAGAAGTCAAATTGTGATCTTGTCACTTAGAAAGTGGCCAGTTTCCCCTGACCTGTCCACTACATGAGCAGGACTATATTTTGCTGTTAAAGACCAGTCTGATCCCCGTGGTTTGGAATAAAATGAGAATGTAGCAAAGGTGCTTTAGATGCGGTGGTCCCTAGATGGACTGATTCACATGGCCACCCTCACATGAGCACATTGGTAAGACTACGGGGTGCTCTTGCTGCAATGAAAAAGACTGAAAGAAACAAGCTCTTTTTTATCTTATCAATCCAGCATTGGTGGGGTCAGACTCATCAATGGGCAATGATATTTGGACCTTGCTGGGGGTCTAGGGGGAGTCAGTCATTTCAAATGAGAAGTTTGGAGGGGTCTGACCATCCCAGAAAAAGTTTCTCAGTGGCCAGTACTGAAGAATTTTCATGGGCCCTAAGCTGACCATTGGTCTTGGTTTGGGCTATGCCAGGACCACTGGTTTTGTCTGACCCAAAGAAGAATTTTTCCTTGCGCTAAAAAGCGTGACCACCACATGGGAAGGGACATTGAGGTTCCTTTGCATGATGTCTCACCCTGCCTCTCATTAAGACTACTGCTCCCAATTTTTCAGGACTAAAATAATCACATGCAGATATTCTTACTTTGGACAGTGGGCACACTCAGATCTGTCAGCCGGTCTGGTTATTTTTTCTAGAGCAAGATATAAGTCCCCTAATTAGTCATCAGTCAAATCATCAATGCCTAACAGAGAGGTAGATTTAAATCTTACTCTCACAAAAGGAACTCGACTACTTCAAAGGGAATTTTCAGATCGGTACTAGATGCCTAGCTGCATCTTTTTCTTATGCTTAACAGCTAAAGATGAACACTTGATTTCCTACAAAAAACAAAGTTTTTTGTTTCCTTGTTAATAAAGGTGTGAGTTTAATATTTAAAATTACCACAATCAATGCAATTTTTTCTGGAACTGCTGAGGCTGATCCACTGGACAGGAACGCATAATTTGTTAGACATTAAAAATACCTTTCAATCAGCCATTGGCCTTAAAATCAAAGGTATAAACACCCTATGTCAGAAAATATATTCTGCTTCCTGCCTTGCATTTAATTTCATTGGAGATAGAAGGTTAAATAAGAACTTCTTGGTTACTGATGAATAGAAAATTATAAAACTTTTCAGAAAAAAAATTTCTTTCTGTTTATAAATTTTTTACATAAATGATTTAATCAAGACATACATAATATACTATACCTAAAGATAGGGAAAGCATTAAAATATAAAGTTTTTAATTCTGCTTAATAAATTTTTTAATAACTCTTATGACCAGTGCTCTTCACAAACATCCTCACTTAACCATTACAGAACCCTTGTGAAATAGGCATTAGAAGTCCATTTTACAGATCAATAAACAAAACCTCATTAACTTTGCCCAAGGTCATATACTACTAAGTAGACTTCCCATTAAATTACAATGATTCAAAATACATTCTATAAAATCTAAACATGAATAAAATTCATAAATGTAATATTAAAAGCCAATATAATATTTAGATGCAATTTATTTTTATTCTCCTAATTAATATTTCCCAATTCATAAGTGTAAAGACTGTAGGTATCAATATAAAGCATCAAATAAAAATGAACTCTGCCACCCTTACAAACTACTGTTGTTAGTACCTAACAGCACACTACGTAAAAGAACACAGAAAAAGATTTTGAGGTGTGTCTATTTAAACTGTTGCAAGGGTCTTATGCTCCCTGTCCCTGCAAAGAAGAGTTCAAGCCCTTGCAAGCGTTGCAAGGGACAGAGGGATTCTTGCTGCCGCTGCTGGCTGATGCGCGCCCTCTAGTGGTGTTTTTTTGAAAACTAATTCAGTCCGTAAAATTTTGGCGCTATTCCACACCCCATTAAGAATTCCAAAGCTATGGATCACTCTCCCCAAAGGCTGCACTACTGAAGAAGGCACAGACAATATTACTGAAAATTTGCAAATAAGCAGATCAATTCAAGGACTGATCCACAGGTAACTCCATGGGACACGCGCACACACACACACACACACACACACAGAGGATTACAGACCCTTCCCTATTCCTGGTGAAACAGGGCAAGTAATCTGGTCATTGGCCAACAGAACAGTTTAAACGACACTGAATTTGAAACTTATAAGAGTGTTACTGCTCGTGGAAATAATAAATACAAATTTCAACGTGGCTAAAATCGCCTCAACTCTCAGAAGCAACAACGCATTTACAGGAAAAAAAATGCCTTTCATTCTAGTAAATGACTTCCTTCCTACCTGTTCTGCAACTACTTTACTGTAAAAGTAGCCCTAAAAATGTTTTTTGTAAAGATAAATTCAACTTTTTAACAAGAAAATTTTAGGCCTCACTTTCAAATTCCCACATTCACAATTCGTTGTAATCTATTTATTTAAAGTTTGAACCTACGTTTAAATATCCATGTATTTTTTATAGAGCCTTTAAAAACACCTGGCAGTGAGGTCACAGGCCTGCATTGGCTGGTCCCAGAAGGCTCTGCCTTTAGATGCTGAAGGGCCCTGAAGCAGGGAGGTCCTCAGCTGCCTCCCCCTCATCCGGGCCCGCTTTACAGGGGTCTGCACAGAGTAGAAGTGGGGAGAGGCAGGTCTGTGTTGTGCTTGTTTTCTTAACTCAATTTCTGTCTTGCTTTTCCTTCCCTGGCTTCCAGCTCTCCCTGATCCTATCTCTCCCTGGGTTTTGTGTGGTGGTAGAAAAGCTTGATTCTTTGCAAAGTTAACAATCTTCCTCTGTGCAAAGCTTGCTAGAAGCTAGACCTCCACACAGACACTGCTTGTATCCTCAGAGCCCAGTGCTGGCACCCTACAGGGTGCAGCCCCTGCCCACTCCCACGTTAGCAGCCCAGGCCCCAGAGAGAATGCCTGAGCCTCTCCAGGCTCCCTCCCCAGGACCCTAGGATATTAGGAACAAAATCTGGTACTGTTTGGTAGGGTAGATAGCAAACCAAGGCAGAGAGGGTGAAGTAGACATGTGTCGCTCATTAATTCATCAGTCCTAAACCTGGTCAAATAAGATTCCCAGATGTTCTGAAAATCACAAGAAAAGGCATGATAGCACAGGAAGGGGGGAACCCCTGAGGTTCTGCATGTATTGTTTTCACTATCTGGGAAAGAAAGCCTTTGAAACTATGTATTGATCCCAAGGTCTGGAGAGGGGAGGAGGAGGGGAAACCTAGAAGCTGGCTACAATCATGAAAACCCTAAAATCCCAATAGTTGGGGCACTCAGGCAAGCTGAGTGCCCCAACTTGCAGCTTCATGCCCAAGTGTAATTCATAAAAAACTTGCCACCTCATTTCCACTTATTATATGTAGACGTATTGTATTGTACATATTGTATGTATTGTCTCTCACCTGAATTCATCTCTTGTGAGCCAAGACAAGAGCCGAGCAGAGGGAGACCCCTAACTCGAGTCCCCCAGCTAACAGTACTTCCCTCCAAACTGCCACAGCCTCTCTCCTTTTAGCCTTGGTCTCTGCTGTGGAACCTCTGTGGACACCTTGGGAACCTTGTCACACAGGCATAGCCCAGCCAGAAATGTGGGAAAAAAGTAGTTCCCCCAACCATTACCAGTTGACCTTCTCTTCCTCAATTAACTTCTTTTCACTACCTTCCCAGCCAGCTGTGTGGAAGGAAGTTTCCAGGGCAGTTGGTCATTGTCCAGTACCCAACACCAGGGTAGGGAAGATTCATGATATTGGGAGACCTGACCTGAGCCTGCTGTTTAAAATGGGGGAAGGGAGTTCTGAGTGGACAGTACTAGCCAAATTCAGGCTCCTAGCCTCAGGCCAGGCCTCCTATGAAGAGCCACCACACTGCCTCATCCTGGAGTCCCTGCAGCGCTAGGGGTGGGGTAGCTGTGGGTCACACAGAAGCCACGTGGGTGGGAAACAGTCCTTCCTAATTCTGCTGCATACATATTCTGGTTATTTTTTTGTAACACACTGTTGAATAAAAACAGTACTACCCTTTAATAAATGATAGATAGATAGCAAAAGTGATAGATGATAGATAGATAGATGATAGATAGATAGATGATAGATAGATAACCAAGATGGCAGCACAGTAGATGGAAGTTTCACTTACCTCCTCCCAGGACCAAACCGAAATTACAACTAAATTTTAGAACAGCCGACCTGAGTAACCAACTGAAGACTAGCTAAACAGAAGTATTTTACAGAAAAAGCCACATCAAGACTGAGAGGAAAGCCAGAGGTGCAAAAAGGGCTGGACTTACTCCCAGGGGCTTTGGCTGAGAATTCAGAGGGATATCTCAGCTGCAAAACTTCCCTCTGAGGAGCCCACACAGCGCTCTCCAGCCAAGAGCACAAGAGCAGGGGAAAAGAAACCCATATGTTACAAAAATATCTGGCTGTGAAAATCAGTGGCGATTCCATCTGCCTGGGAGAGTCAGGAGTCTGCTAGAAATTTAGGCGTCCTCTTAAATGGTCAGCATACAAAATCTCATTTGTGGCTACTCACCCTAGGTTCCAGTGGCAGGAAGGTGACTCAGAATAGACTGGAGTCATACAAGGAGAAAGTGGATTGTGTGACTTTGGGCAGAGAGCTGAAGTGATAGCTGCCAAGGCCCTGTGCTCAGTCTCTCTCCCACATCACCCATAGACAATACCATTCCTGGGTCTAGCAGTCCCCTCCAAATTGCATTAGCCTGGGGGAATGCGATATCCCCTCCCTCCTGACTCCCCTGTAGCCCTGGGCCATGGAGATTACACCCTGTGGAGGAACCCTCTGGCTCCAGCCAGACTGGGCCTGAGATGCAGACTTTCTTGGAAGCTTTTCAAGAAGGTTCAGGCAAACCCAAGGGGTGACAGAGACAAACAGGGAGAGACTGAGTTTAGTGGCTCTAGCCACGGGCCATTGTTCCCTCACACATCCCACCAGCACCACCATTCCTATAGAGCGCTCCCTCCACATGGCCAAACTTCTGGTCTGTTTTATCTTGACGAACTTTGCTGGCATACCCTGAGGTCTTCCTGAGATCCCAGCCTACCACAAAGGTCCTCAGGCCCCGGGTGTGTGGTAGCCAGCCTTGGTGTAGCCTGAGACTTCTGCTGAGTGGCCTCAAATCCAGCACTAGCACTGAGTTTGAACTTATATTATCAGCCTGATGAACACCACTCACCCATACCTGGTGACTCTCTTAGAATCTACCTCACTCAACTCCTGTACTGCCAGAGGCTTTTTCGATGACTGAGTCTAACAGGCAGCCAGTGGGGTGGAGGCAAAGCTCAAGATGCCTCAGGCCTTTTGCTAACCTGCCCCTGGGCTCAGCGCTGGTGGAAGCCAGCCTTGGCCCACAGCAAGGCCCCTCACATGCACACCCAAGCCCAGTATATGCAGCCACAAACTGTGGATTACTTTGTAGCTCCAAACAGGAAGCCCAGGCTGGGTCACAGAAAGCATTTCGCATTTACATGGACCAGAGTCCCTCCTTAGAGGCCCAAAACCAGCACATCTGGTGGCAGACTTCAGACCACATCAGAGTCAACCCAAGTGAGAATAGAAGGAACACACGTCAGCCTAATAAAAGGCAATATATGGCAAACACACAGCTAACAACATACTCAAGGGACAAAAACTAAAAGCATTTCCCTTAAGATCAGGAACAAGACTGTGATGTCCACTTTCACCACTGTTATTCAACATAGTACTGGAAGTACTGGCCATAGCTAGTACTTCTTCAGACAAGAAGAATAAATAAAAGGCAATCAAGTTGAAAAGGAAGAAGCAAATCCATCATTATTTGCAAATAACATGATACTATATAGAGAGAACTCTAAAGATTCCATAAAAAACTACTAGAACTGCTAAATGAATTCATAAAAGTAGCAGGACACAAAATAAATATTCAGAAATCAGTTCTATTTTTATACATCAATAATGAACTATCAGAAAGGGAAACTAAGAAAACAATCCCATTTACAATTGCATCTAAAAAGAAAAAAACACTAGGAATAAATTTAACCAAGGAGACAAAAGAACTGCATTCAGAAGATTATAAGACACTGAAGAAAGAAATTGAAGAAGATAGAAATAATTGGAAGCATATACTGTGATCATAGACAGGAAGAATTTACATCATTAAAATACCCACACCACCCAAAGCAATCTGTAGATTCAACACAATTCCTAGCAAAATACCAATGGTGTATTTCACAGAACTAAAGCAAAAAAAAAAAACAAACCATAAAAATTATATGAAACCACAAAAGATCTTGAATAACCACAGTAATCTTGAGAAAGAACAAAGTTGAAGGTATCACACTACCTGATATCAAACTATACTACAGGACTATAGTAATCAAAACATCATGGTACTGGCATAAAAACAGACATATAGATCAATGGAACAGAATGGAGAGCCTAGAAATAAATCCACACATATATGATCAAGTAATATTTGACAAAGGAGGCAAGAGTACACAGTGGAGTCAATAAAGACTATGCAATACATGGTGTTTGGAAAATTAACAGATACATGCAAAAAAATTGAAACTAGACCACCTCCTTATACCATACAACAATAAACTCAAAATGGATTAAAGACTTAAAATTAAGACTCAAAACCATAAAAGTCTTAGAAGAAAATAGAGGTAGTAAAATCTCTGACATTTCTCATAGCAGTATTTTTTTTTCTGCTATATCTTCTTGGGCAAGGAAAAAAAAAAACAAATGGTACTATATCAAACTAAAAAGTTTTTGTACAGCAAAACTATCAATAAAATGAAAGAACAACCTACTGAATGGGAGAAGATATTGACAATGATAAATCCAATAGGGGGTTAATATACAATGTATAAAGAACTCATACAACTCAACACCAAAAAACTATCCAATTAAAAAATGGGCAAAAGACCTTCTCCACTTCTCCAAACACTTCTCCAAAGAGGGTATAAAGATTGGCCAGTTGATATATAAAAACATGCTCAACATCACTAATTGTCAGAGAAATGCAAACTGAAACTACAATGAGATGTCATCTCACATCTGTCAGAATGACTATCATCAATAAATCAACAAACAACAGGTATTGACCAGGATGTGGAGACATGGGAGACCTCAGGCACTGCTGATGATGGGAATGCACATTGGGGCAGTCACTGAAGAAAAAAGCATGGAGTTCCTTCAAAAGATTTAAAAAAATAATACTGCCTTATTACCCAGTGATTCCACTTCTGGGATTATATCCAAAGAAACATCAAACACTAATTTGAAAGAATGTATGAACCCCTGTGTTCAATGCAGTGTCATTCACAGTAGCCAAGATACAGAGGCAAACCAAGTGCCCATCAATAAATGAGTGGATAAAAAGTGGTGGTACATATATACAAGGAATATTACTCGGCCATAAAAAATGAAATCTTACTATTTAAGACAGCATGGATGGACCTACAGAGTACCATGCTAAGTGAAATAACTCAGGGAAGGGCAAATACCATATGATTTCATTTACATGTGATCCTAAAGAACAATATAAATGAACAAACAAAACAGAAACAAACTCATAGATACAGAGAACAGACTGATGGTTGCCAGAGGGGAGGGATTTGGGGAAACTGGAAGAAAAAGAAGGGATTAAGAAGTACAATATGGTAATTACAAAATAGTCATGGGGATGTAAAGTACAACATGAGGAATATAGACAATAACATAGTAATAACTATTTATGGTGCCAGGTGAGTACTGGAAATATCGGGGAAAACACTTTGTAAAGTATATGATTGTCTAACCACTATGCTGTACATCTGAAACAAATGCAAAATAATATTAAATGTAAAGGTAATTTTTTTTAAAATTTTAATTAAATAATAATAAAAATATAAACACCGGACAGCAATGTATTTTTTGCTCTTTAAAATGTTTTCAACCATTCTAAAATTCTAAAATACCTATTTAAAACTATAGCCAATGTGTACCCTGAAATTATCTAGAATAAGAAAGGAGAGGGAGATAAAATAGAAGAGATTTAACGCAAACTGTACAATTTTCAGGAAATAAAATCATCAGATATCAGATAGATAGATTATATACAATCTATGTAAGGATATATTAAATATATAGTTATATATAATATATATTTATATATTAATTTATATTAAATATATAACTATATGTATATGTTTCCCATCAGAACTTGAGGTCTGATGGGAAATAAATATATAAATACACACACACACACACACACTATATACATATATATATATGTATATATATACATATATATATATATATATATATGTATATATATCTTTCCCATCAGAGCTTGAGGCCCAAAACCATACCTACTTACTTGCTGCTTCTAGAGGGGTACATTGATGGCACAATAATGATATGATGGTATGCGAAGTGCTCAGCAGGCAGGTAATATAATTGGGCAAATCCTGATTTAAAATTTTCCTATTACTCCATTACTGCCCTAAGTCCTTTCCTTTTTTGTCGTCTGGATACTCTAGATGAGGTTTCCCACCTTCTTATACCATTTAACATTGGTTCTTGTACAATTAATTTTTAGCTACAAATACTGCAATGCAGTGCTACATATATATGAATATATAAATATATATGAATATACATTTCAATAAGCATTCCTATAATACTTATTATCACAGATTTTTTTTTTGTTATTAGTCTCTCTGAGTGATTTTCTTTTAAAAGAAAAACTCAGAAAGTAAGGTCGGGATAGCCCCATCTGAATGCCACTGCTAGATGGTGATTTTCCAGTCCTAGCACTTTACTCCCCGTTTCATTTTGAACAAACGTTTTGAGGTTGGCAACATTTCTAGCAATCATTATGTGCATGACAATAATTCTAGACTGAGAACATTTTCTCTGTTTTTCCTTTATTGAGTAAATGAGGAGACTCATAAGCAAGCAGCTTGACATCCTGACATTTTGTTATCTAACAAGAAAATAAATAGAGCCATTTCTCTTTATTCCTAACCTACCTTTCAAAATGTATAAACTAATGTGGGTGTCCTTCTAGTTCTGTGTGTATGTGTTATGTGTATAATTGCATGAGGGTACCTGCAGTATTAATCGAGGAGTTCTGAAAAAGAAACTGATCATATGCTTAAATCAAAGCCTTTTCTGTACTTCAGTTCTATATACAATAAAGACTGTGAATAATTGCTTCCGTAGGCATTAAACTTCAGAACCAGCAATGAACACAAAGACTATCAGAAATGCATTTTGGTCATTTGGGGACTTCCAGTCAAGAGGAAAGCATAGGTAAACATGGCTCGCCTCTTTGCACAACCAGGGCAAAAATTAAAACTAGACTACAAAACAAATATCGCCCAGAAGCATCAGAAAATCGAGCAGTATAGAAGTCCAACAACCAAAGAATTAAAGAAGTCATGTTCATCCAGACAGGAGGCACAGAGACTTACAGAGAGGCGAGGCGACCCAGTGAGGAGGAACACGCAGTTCCGTGTGGTGGATAAAACATGGGAGGGATACCTCAGGAGTGAGGGATCCCAGCCCCACACCAGACCACCCAACCCAAGGTTCCAGTGCCAGGGACATAAGTCCCTATAATTTCTGGTTGTAAAAACCAGGGGTGGGGGATTGGGGTGGCAGAAGAATCTGAAGGATTTTCAGGAGTCTCTTCTTAAAGGGCCCACAACAGACTTAGGACTTACATAGACTCACTCCTATTGGGCATCAGCACTGGGGCCACAGCTGGAAGGGCACCAGTGGCATATGAGGAGAAATTGAAGTGTCAGGCAGGAGGGTGAGTGCTGGGGGACAGTTTTCTCCCAGACAAAACTCCAGAGGCCAGGCAGTGGCATTGTGCCCTTTCTGCATCCTCCCCATACCGAGCCACAGAGCAATGGCACCGTATTGGAGACTCCATCAATCTGGGTCACATGGGTTGCTCTGCTCAGGCGATTATATAAGGCTCTGCCCCATCCAACTTACCAGTGCACTTTCCTACAATAGGCCACATGACTAAGACAGGGAGTCGAGCCCGTCTACGTAACACATAGGAAAAAACACAGGGAGGCTGACAAAATGAGGAGACAAAGAAATATGGCCCAAATGAAAGAACAGAACAAAACTCCAGAAAAAGAGCTAAACAAAATGGAGATAAACAATCTATCAGAGTTTGCAGAATTCAAAACACTGGTTATTAGGATGCTCAAGGAACTCACTGGGTACTTCAACAGCATAAAAAAGACCCAAGCAGAAATAAAGATTACACTAAGTGAAAAAAAGAAAAATCTACAGGGAACCAACACTGGAATAGAGAATCAAATCAATTATTTGGACCATAAGGAAGGAAAAAATATTCATAAGGAACATAAGGAAGAAAAAATAGGGTAAGGAGCCTCTGGGACAACTTCAAATGTACCAACATTAAACTCATACAGGTGCCAAAAGGAGAAGAGAAAGAGCAAGACATTGAAAAAAAATTTTTATTGATGTTCAAGTACAGCTGTCTCCTTTTTCCCCCCAGCACTCTTCCTGCCCACCCATCTCCACATCCCACCCTCAATACTACCCCCTTTGGTTTTGTCCATGTGTCCTTTATATATGTTCCTTGCTGACCCTTCCCCTATTTTCCCCCATTATCCCTCCCCCTCCTCCCCTCTGGTGATATGTCCTGGAGTGGGCCTCTTTGCATCCATCTTGTTTGGGACTCTCTGTGCTTCCTGGATTTGTATGTCTATTTCCTTCACCAAATTAGGGAAGTTTTCTGTCATTATTTTTTCAAATTATTTAAAATTATTTATTTTTTAATTATTTAAGAAAAGGATAAAAACTATGAATGTTAAAATGGTAATAAATTCACAACCATCAATAATTGAATCTAAAAACCAACTAGGCAAAAAAGCATAATAGAAACAGAATCATAGATATGGAAATCATTTGGAGGTTAACATTTGGGAGGCAGAAGGGGAGACTGGGGGAAAAGGTGCAGGGATTAAGAAGTACATATTGGTAGGTACAGGATAGACAGGGGTATGTTAAGAACAATATAGAAAATGGAGAAGCCAAAGAGTTTATATACATGATTCATGGATGAGCTACAGGGGGCATTGCTGGGAAGAATGGGGGTACCAGGTAGGGGGGACAAAAAGGGAAAACTTGGGACAATTGTAATAGAATAATTAATAAAATATATTTTTAAAACTCAAAAAATGCATTTATATTGTATTTTATTCTGATTCTGGCTCTTCATTCCAAAAAACATGAATCATACCTGCCTACCCACCTCCATATGCCATACCCCCAAGAACTGCGAGGGAGAGAATTTCTACCTCTGATTTCCTTCTTGACTCTAGACAAGAAATAACCAGTCATTAAGTGATATCCAGTCACTTAAATATCAATTGTCCAGGACATTTCTGACCACGCTCTTCGGTCTGTGCCCAAATAGACCACAAACTGTGGAGTTCCTCTAGGCCCAACCCCAGGCCCTCCTCTCTCCTCATTCCTGCACACCTTGCATCACCTCATGCAATTTACTCTCTTCCCACTTCCAATCCACCGTGTCTCCATCAGTGCCTCATGTCCTCCTTTTCTTTCCCTTCCAGATCCTTCCTTCCTCCCACTTGTTTTCTCTTGTCGGTTGCTATTCATCTTCCAGATCTCAGCTCAAGAATCATTCCCTATAAATATCCTTCCCTTGACCCTCATAGACTGTCACATCACCCTACTACTTCTCTGCCATGGAACTTGTCACAGTTGGTAAATATGAACTGAGAAATTGATCTACCTAATTGATTGATGCCTTTTTCCTCTATTCAGCTGAAGATCTTATGAGGAGGGAACAAGCCTGTTTTGCTTATCATTGCATGCTTACCATCTGACACAGCCTCAAGAACATAATGGTTAAGTGATTAATATATTTTGAGGAAAATATTTTTGTATGAGCAAAATGTAGAGCTTACAAAAAAATCACTGTGCTAATGAATGCTGAATAAGGAGATGGTGTCATTAACTTCTCCTTCTATAAATATTGCATATCACCCAACATACAGTACAAAGAGAAAGATTATTCTAACATTCAAAAAATAAGTATTGATTCTTCACTAAATGCCCAGCATTATAGGTATTATGTTATGTGCAACATGCATTATCCCATTAAATAAATCCAGAATATATACTCACATTTTGAGCATTGATTAGGATTCCAAGCAGGGACACTGTGTACTTTTATTATGTTACCATAGAATTGTCGCAACTACTCCTTGGGATAGAAATCCTCTTTGTTCAACAAGTGATAACAAAGAAACTCAAAAGTTTTTGAGCTGCTGAATTCACCAGGCCAGTTAAATGGCAAAGCTCACATGTGAGCTTTGATTAGATCATCTGACTCCATTTCCAGTACTCAATCCAGTGCAACACTTGGTCCAAATTGTGGCAAATTGTATAGAAATTTGTATCTCATACAGCTAACAAGACTCTATGGAAGACTGATTTTGATGATCTAAAATGTTTTATTCCCTAAATTATGTTTTCTACAAGTACCTACCATAAGAAGAGGACAAGGCTCCTTCATTAGCCTCAGCAAAACAACTTAGGTACACCCTTTAACTCCCCAACAAAGCCCCACTAGTCTCACCTAGAGCCACTATTGCTTTTGCAAATTGCCTTTGCCCGATGCCGTAAATAGGAGTTATAAATTAAAACTAGGGTTATAAATATTTCTTGGAAATTTGCTTCCTGGGATCACTAGTTTTTAAAATTATTTTAACTTATTCAAAAGTCTACAGAAAATATGCTTTCCTAGACTGCTAATTTGGCAATTTGTTCTCACTATGGGACCAGATACAAAAACACGAAGTCAGTCCCTGGCCTGTGCGGCTCAGTTTGTTGGAGTGTCACCCCTGGTTGGACTGGTCACCCTAGGTGATCAGTCCCTGGTCAGGGTGCATGCAGGAAGCAACTGATAGATGTTTCCCTCTCACATCAATATTTCTCTCTTTCTCTCTCCCCCTCTTCCTCTCTATCTAAAATCCATAAACATATTCTCAAATGAAGAAGGAATACGTGTGTGTGTGTGTGTGTGTTCACAGTATTGATATCTCTCAGTTTACAACTTTTCTAACTCTCCTGATTTGGCGCATAAACTCAAATTTCTGTCACTCTTTTTAATACTTGCTCTGCTGGGACTTTCTCCAAATATCATGTCTGACAAGGGAGCAAATATGTGTTTTTCCAAGTTATTGATGGGGGACTCAAAAGTTGGAAAATTTTAGTTTCAGGAAATAGTTTGATAAGCCTAAGTAGCAAATGCATGTGAAAAGCTTTCATTTCAGGAACTGCAGGTACGGTCCACCCTGACTCCAGGGAGAAACCATGAACAATCAAGGTGATATCCCAGCCATTGAGAGACAGTTACCTCCTGAAGTGAAGGCTACAGTTTCTGCCCAGGATGAGAATGTTGCAGTTTTTTTTAATCTAATTTTCCCTGAATTTCAAATCCCTCACCACTCTGTTCTCTGTTTAAAAAGCCAGGCTTATATGGAAATGTTAGGGTACAAGCCCACCATCTTCTCAGATCACTGGTCATCTGAACAAAGTGCCCATAACGATTCAATCCCTCTCTCTGCTTATTGATTCTGGTAGGTGACAGATAGCATGAACACCGGCTTTTTCCGGTTTCAATATGACCTTTAATTTTCTTTCCTTAAATATATTTGTTTTGGATATTTGGCTGAGCAACCTAGTTAGCCAGAAGTCTGTCATTGCCTCAGTCCCTGCAGCTAGAAATCTTCTTAGAATTACTCTACTCCCCTACCTCAAGATACAGAGCACAGTTCTTAACTTGATACAAATAGCGTATTTCAAAAATTCATTTTAATGGATTGTTTAGAACTTCAATTACGTTATCCCATGGAAACACAATTAGGATTGTTGCTTTTCAAGCCAGTCTATAAATGACCCTTTAGTCAAAATATACCTGAAGTCACGTGCCGTAACATGGAAGCACTTTGTCCCAATCCTCCTCACAGGAAGGTCTTGTAATTCTCACGCTGGGCTTGAGAGGCTTCAGAAGGGGTTAGCCTAGCTCCAACAGGGAAAAGGAATTTCTCCAGAGCCAAGCAAGGCAGAATGCTCCCTGAGTCCTGATTCTCTGTTATTCCAACTCAGAGTCATTCAAAAATTTCCATTCAACAAATCTTTAGCACTGTGTTTCTGTCCTCTGGTTGCTGTTGCAGGTAATCCGCCTGCTTCAGAGCTGTGCTTTCCAACCCCAGACCATGGTGCGCGCATTGCCCCAGTGGACTGCTCATTCCTGTCACCAGGTTGTGTCCCACTAACTCAGTCAAGGGATGTGAATTACATCCTATTGGACTGGCAAGGTTCTGGTAGAGCAAGTAGGATGGGAAAAAATTTAACTATTTGCAGAAAATGCTACCACACCTGGATTTCATTGACTCCATGCAAATATATTTATCTTATGGAATTTTGCCAATGCTTTATACCCAGATTAGAAATTCATTCTTTCATTCATTCAGAAAAACATGTACTGAGCTCCTTTACAAGGTGATGGATACATAAACACTAATATGACATAATTATACATGTGAAAACTGTCAATGCCTCTGCTTAAAATAAATATTGCCACCTGACTTAATAATAATTGGACTGAGTGATTTAGAGTTGTTACCAGTCAGGCTCTGCATCCAAGCTGTCTGGGTACGAATCCTGGCTCTGTGGTATGCTGATGTCAGTGATTCAGGCGAGTTGGTGAAATCTCTCTGGACTCTGTTTTATGTCTGTAGCATGGGGCTAATAATAGTATATGCCCGATAACATTGTTGTGAGGAGTAAATGTATTAATTCATGTAATTGGTTAAATAGTGCTTGATGTGTAGTAAGCACTCAATAAACATTAGCTATAATGATTATTATTTATTATCATTAAAATGGATTTCAGATGTTCATAACATAATAATGACAGGTGAAAAAAGAAGAGAAAATTAATGTATATAATATCATCATAACGAAGAATAGAAAACAACTTGTGCATGAAAGAAATTTTATATTGGAGAAAATGCAGCAAAATATTAAAATGATGTGTTGGACAATGGAAAATAACTTTTCTTCACTATATTCCAAAGATTCTTTTTCCAAAAAAAAAATTGTTTGCACAATTTTTAAATGTGATTTAAGAAAATAGAAACTATATCTACTGACCTACACCTAAATAATAAAGCTGTTTCCCATTAAAAGGAAAATCAGATGTTTAGAGGTATACATTCTCTGTACATCCAGTTCCCTTTAAACCTGATCATATTGATCTGCATTATACTCTGCCCTCATTGATACAAGATACCTAATTTTGCAATATATAAAGAAGGGAAAGAAAAGTGGCTTGAGACCTAACGACATGTAACGGTCTGAACTCCTAATGTGAACTTGGTCAGTCTCTATTGCCAAAATACCATCTGTCTCTCTTTAATGTCTTGGATAATCATCTATGTGTTTCAGACTTACAACTCTGGCCCTAATACATTTGCCAAATGCATGAATATTTAAATATCTAAAAATGATCACATCAACAGAAAATGTGACAGACTTACAGCTGAGGTTTTTTCATTTGGTTACCCATTGCCTTGCAAGGTGCTCAGTACTGCAGAGGTTGGTGTGTGTTTGGGGTTGGGGGGTATCAAATTAATTTCACCTGGGGGGCTTTAACATCCCAAATGAAAGAATTTTCCTAATAACCATGGTTAGCACTTGTTGAGTGCTTACCTAGGCCCCACGTTATGTATTTGACATATATTATCTCATTTCATTATTTCATTCTTATAACAGTTCTCTGACATATGAAATATTACCCTGTGATATTGTGACTAAATGTATATTTGGTCATGGAGCTCCTAAAACCCTTGAAATTTCCTGTTATCTGAGTCATAAAGGTGTCTTTTATTATTCGTAAGAAGGCCCTTTCAAACACACCAGAGTTTATGTTAATGAAGTGACATTTAGAAAGCTCCTAAGGATTGGGGCCAGTCACCAGGGGAACGAACCTTGTGACTGAAGGTACAGAACTTTCAGTCCCTCCACCCAACCAACTACCCATCCCACCCCCAACATCTGGACAGGGAAGAGGGGCTGGAGATTGAGTACAGTTTCTAACAGCCAATGATTTGATCAATTATGCCTTTGTAATGAACCTCCATAAAAACCCTAAAGGGTGGGGTTCAGAGAGCTTCCAGGTTGGTGAGCATGTGGAAATTTGGGGAGAGTGGCGTACTCAGAGCATGGAAGCTTGGAGCCCTTTCCCCCTACTTCACCCTGTGCATCTCTTCCATCTGGCTGTTTCTTTGATATATCCTTTTATAATAAAACAGTAAAATGTAAGTAAAACATTTCTTTAAGTTCTGCGAGATATCCTAGTGAGACAGGAGATAGAATAGGAATGTGGAAGTCCCGAAACACTGCAGCTGCCATCAGTCAGCATCCTGATTTCCAGGAATCACCTTGTGACACCTGGCAAGTAAACACACTTGCATGCCAGCGCTTCCGTTGCACCTTTGCCTCATTATCCTAAATTAGCATTGCAGTTTCCTCCCCCTGTGGACAATCAAGGAGAATAACGGGACCCAATACAGCTTGTACCATTTCAGAGGATGGGGGCCATTCCCTGATCAGAAATGGCTCATTCCTATATCTTGGGCTTAATAAACATTTCTTGCTCTGCTTCTTCACAAATCTTTGTTTATGTAGTCTGTTCAATTCTTTGTTCATGACCACCAAGAGCCTGGGCCCCACCTCCATCTGCAACAATTTGGTGAGTCAGTCAGGAGGACTTCTGTGGAAATGCCAGAATGGTAAAGTAACCCCTCACCACCCCAGTGGTTGGAGGTGACTTTTATTCTCTCTGCCTCCTTTCTGTTCCATTTTCTGATGCCTTGGTATACCCCAGCTCCTTGCAGAGAGTTTCACTTTTGTGCAGGTATGGGTCAGGCATTTAAAGGCCAAAAGGGCACCCACCTCTTAAAAGTCTCCTGTGAGAGGATTACCTGGTCACGGATGAGAGAAAGAAGACACTAGGTCCCTGACCAGGCACATGAAAATATCCACTCAGCGAGGCACACTGTAAAAAGTATCATCCTTTCCCCTAGGCTCTCCATTTAGGACAACTGTAACTCTCAGGAAGGGTTACCAGGTGCACTTCCCTTCTTCATGCTACGTCCTTTTGTATTGTCAGCTTCATTTGCAAGCCAACCACATTCCCCCTAAAATTTGCTTCACTTGCTGAACTTTGGCCTATTTGCATCTCTTCCCTGCCTGTCTCTTCTGCAACCAAAACATTTGCTGCATTTGCTCCAGCGCTAAACGGAAGTTAAAGCTGGTAGACCTCTTCAATCAGTACTGCCCTAGAGAAGGTGATGTATATTTGTAAAAAAACTAAATTGTTCCTGAAGAGCAGAGGAAACTGGTTCAAGTTCATCAATTTCCCCTGTGGTACTTTACAGAGAAGGGCATACCTCTCCTCTTTAGGTGTTTTAGACGTCTCCTTGGGACAGGAGAGACTTCAGAGCACCTAACTGGAGGATGTTTTCTTGTACTGAAGAGCAATCTGCCCAGATTGAGCAGTTTATCTTTTGGTCTCCAGTCTTTTGAGGAAATATTTTAAATGACTGGTACGGTCCCCTCCCTACAACTCCTTGCAGGAGTCCAACTTACCCTAACTCTTTGTGAGACAAGCCATGTCCAATTTAACCAAAGCCTCTGAATTAGATACCTGGAAAGAGGGTACAGTTAGTCCATGGCAACTCTAGTTTGTTGTCTGCCAGGTGACACACCCAAGACTTTGTATCACCAGACACATCTGGTGATACAGAACAGTGGGATAACAGGGGATGCCCTGTAACCCACTAGAGAACTCCTTAGACAAACAAAGGGGGATGCCTCTAGGAAGTCAGGGAGTTCCATTCTCTTTTCATTTTCCTCAGGTATGCCACAGACAAAATGGGTAATACACCTTTTATCCCCTCAGGATCCCTATTGGGATGCATTCTTAGAAAATTCAGATAAAGTTGGCCCTGAAAATCTCAAGAAAAAGAGGCTAATTTTCTTTTGCAATATATCTTGGCCTCAGTATAAATGAGGAGATGGGAAAGTTTGGCCTGAAAATGGGAGCAAAAATTACAACATCATATCCAGTTAGACCTGTTTGGTAGAAGGTTAAGCAAATCATCAGAGGTTCCCTACATTCAAGCCCTCATGGCACTATATCACAATCTAGCCCTTTGTTCTGGGCCAAGCGAGGCAGTGCCTCTAGGAGTAAACAATGACATTCTAGATGACCACCTTCTAAGTGCCACCTGTCTCTCAGGGGGAATCAAGTAGGCCCCAAAATCCTGAAACCTCTACTCCCAACTTAAGGGAATCAAGCTCTCATCCACCCTACCCTCCAATATATCCAAAATTAACAGCTGAAAAAAGATCTAGTCTAGTGGAGCATACTCAGAACAGAGCCTCATATCTCCTCAGCGTTCCTGCCCTCCTGCTCCTAAGTTAAGTAGCAGGTAAAAAAGGCCCTATTCAGGTACATGTACCCTTTTCAACAACTGACCCACAGCAGTGCAGGGATACACTGGGAAACTTCTCCAAGGATTCCTCACACTTCACTAGTAACTTCCAAACCTTAATCCTTGCTTTTGATATGTCCTGGAGAGACCTTCATATAATCCTAACCACCTGTTTCTCTCTAGAAGAAGAGCTATGAATTTGGGAAGAAGCCCACAAATATGCAGGTCAATTACATGCTCAAAACCCTAATGATATAGGACCCGCAGCTCAGGGAGCCCCCAGTTCAGGGCCCCAATGGGACTATAATACAGCGGAAGGGAACAGAAATAAAAATACCATGATATAATGCTTATTGGATGGAATGAAAAATTGTATCAAAAAGACAGTGAATTATGATACAATTAAAGAAGCAACACAGGGCAAGGAGGAGAACCCTGTTCTCTTCCGTAACCGACTGATGGAGGCATTCGGAAATATATTAATCTAGACCCATCTTCTCTGGAGGTCCAAGTATTAATAGGACAACACTTTATCAGTCAGTCAGCCCCCAATATTCACCGAAAGCTTCAGAAATTACAAAGGGGCCCACAAACTCCTATGGCCCAGCTGACAGATATTGGTTCCTTAGTCTTTAACAATTGTGATTTGGAGGAAAAGAAAAAGCAGAATGAGCATGAGAAAGAGGGGGAAAGCAGGCCAGACTAGCTGTTAGCAGTGCCACTGGCAATGTCCAGCCACCTCAAAGGAACCCAGGAAAGCCACAAAAACATCAAGGGCAAAAAGATTGAACAGGCTTTAAGTGCAAACACCCTGAACACTGGGCAAAAGGTTGTATTAGGCCACCCCTAGAGCCATGCCCCACATGCAAAGGTACGAACACTGATCCCTGGCACTGAAAAGTAGAATTCCCACATTCCCAGTGGAAAAGGGTCACCTTCTAAGGTTATGGCAGCGCTTGAGGACTGAAGATGCCTGGGGAACAGAATGGCCCGAGCCCACACCAGCATCTCAATCTCTACCATGGAACCCTGGGTAACCCTTGATGTGTCAGGTAAGGGGCCACCACTCTGTCCTCAATTCTTATGCCGGACCACTCTCCTCTAGGTCAATTAATATTCTGGGGGTTGAAGGAAAATCTTGAACTTGTTTTTATATACCCCATTATCTGTCAATTTGAAAGCCAAATTTTTAAACATTCTTTCCTAATTATCCCACAATAAACTATACTGGTGCTAGGATAAGACCTCTTGGCCAAATTAGGGGCCATTTTGAAGTTTCAGGAGATCCCAGTTAAGATCTTTAAAATCATCTTAGCCAATGAAAGTATGCTAGAAAATAGCATCCCAGAAGAAATTTTCTAAAAAGTAGGTCCCCTAGTTTGGGAGTTCCTGGAAAAGCCAAGACTGTCTAAATGGTTCAACTTTGCTAAAAGCCTGGGACAGCCTATCCCCATAGGAAACAGTATCCTACCAAACAGGAAGCCCTAGAGGTTCTGCAGCCCACCATAGAGAAATTTGTAAGATACGGGCTGCTAGTACCCTGTCAATCCCCCTGCAATACTCCAATATTCCCCATGGTTTCCTCTGCAGGTGGGCAATCCAGGAAAATAAAGCCTGCGTCCTTTTCTTGGAAGGGAGCCATTCTCTAGTCAGAAATGGCCTGTTCCTGTATCTTGGGCTTAATAAAACTTGCTTACTTCCCTTCTTTGTTTATCTTTGTTTGGGTAGTCTGTTCAATTCTTTGTTTGCAAGCACCAAGAGCCTGGACCACCTTTCCATCTGCAGCACTAGCAAATTAATGGAGCCCAAGGAAGGGGTTGTTAGAAGCTCTGATTGATAGCCAATGGATCAGAAGCACAGGTGACAACCTTGAGTTGCAACTGTCATCTGAAGAGGATGCAGGGAGGGCTGTCTTGTGAGGCTGGGCCCTTAACCTGTGGGATTTGATGCTATCTCCAGGTAGATAGTGTCAGAATCGATTGTAGGACATGCAGCTGGTAGAGAATTATTGCTTCACGGTGTGAAAAACACTCCACACATAAGAACTGGTATAAACAACATTAAACCCATTTAACAGAGGAAGAAACGGAAGCTCACAAAAATTAAATGACTTTTCAAGGTCACACAGCCAGGAGGTGGCAAAACCGAGATTCAAATTTCTTTCTTCCCAGCACCAAACCCTCCTGCAGCAGCAGTTGGCCTATGACTTCGCTACTGTTTGCATTCTCCATGCTTGGTTAAACTGCGAAAACAAGGACATACCTCCAAGGTGACCTTCCATCCCCTAGCATATCACTGATCATGAAGTTTAGACCCCCTCATCTTTCATATCACTGGCCATGTGGTTCAGGCCCTCCCTTTACCTTTCCTTCTCTGGTATGCTACCAGCCATGTGGTCGATGCCTCCCCCGCCCCACTTAGAGGAAGGACAAGGGGGCCAGAGAATAGCTTCATAAGACTCCCATACAAGCACTTGCACGGCCACTCCCTTAAGTGTTAAGCCCTTGGGACAATGAGGTTCTGCCCCAGATCAAATACACCTAGGCTTCAGTCGTGTTTCAGCTCCAGGTCCGGAAATGCAGCAAGGCCAGAAGGGGTGATGCCATGGCTGGTATCAGGTCCAGCTGCATTGACTAATGACTCCCTGCCCTGGAGCCAACCAGTCAGTGGAGACCATGACCCTGAAAGGACACACCTAAAAAGCTGTTGAATATTCTATTGAGATCCTTCTCTGGGGCCTTCACTAAGATCGCTGTGCTTAAAAGCCCTTAGGACCGTGGACCCGGTGCACTCTCTCTCTCTCTCTCTCCGGAGCACACCCATGCCTTCTTTTATTCCTCCCTCAAGGTGCCTACCTTTGCTTTCTTTTACCAAAGCTCTCAGGCCCTTCTTTTACCTCTGTAACTTATTTCCTGAGCCCCCACAGCCCAGCTGGCTCACTTTTTATACCTCTGTGACTTTCTAAATAAACTTTCTCTTATAATTGGAGTCTGGACTCCAAATTCTTTCTTAGCCAGAACTCAATTAACAAGGTTGCTGAACCAAAGCCTAACCTCTGGTATTGTTTTGCTGTTAACAGTTCCACTGAGGTAACAGGCAGAGTTTTCACAACAACACTGTGAACACTGAGTGAGTGTTTCTCCACGTAATAGTGCTGGTCAGGATTCCCACCAGGCCTCTGTTAGACTGAAAGAGTCTACTTCCTGAGGCCTTGCAAAAATGTCCCCATCATTTCTTCTCTTTTCTTATAATAGGATATTGACATCATCCTCAAATGGGACTGGGGATCGGGGTGTGCAATTAAGGCTAGGGAAGTTATTCCTAATTAATATTTGAACAACCGACTTCTGACCAGTAAACCCAATAGCAGGGAGGAATGGCATGAGACATGTCCGGAGCAATGTGCCCCAGCATCCAGCTCAGCCAGAGAACTCCCATCCAGTAGATCACATTGGAGGCTCTGAGGTGGGACCATGAAAAGTGAGAGAAAACAGAAATGAGCAACATTCAGAATGAGAAAGGGCAAATGACTACGTAGGCAGAGGATGTTCTTTTTAAAGCACATAAGACTTTATACTAATAACTTTGTTGGTGTTCTAGTCTGAATTTAATAAACACTACTTTAGCTAAGATATAAACATTCTGTCATAGGTATCATTTGACATTTTAAGGTTGTAAAGTTGACAGAGTCGGTTGTTCAAGAATTAAAATTGAAAAACAGATCCATTTGATTTTCTTCTTTTCAGAATTGTCTGCTAGGGCTGAGGAAAACATTTCCCATGAAACCACCATGATCTCTTAGAACAACTTAATGTTAGAGCCAAAAGTCACCTTAGAGGCAACTCTGCCAAAAGCCTCATTTTCCAAATGAGGAAAGTTGGATGTGCTTTCCCAATTTCACTTAGCTAACTAGTGAAGAGCCTCTCAGACAGAATAAATTCAATATGTTGGCAAATAAGCCTTTCTCGTGAGTGCTTTCCTAAGACTCCTGTCACAATGAGCCCATTGTTTCTTCAATAAGTCATTAACATGGTTGCTGTTGAGGAGTGACATTCATCCCAGAGAGAGCAGCTGGTTAACTCCCATGGGGTCAGACCATTCCAACACACCATTTCCCACAACCTGCCTCAGCAAAGGCATCGCCGCCGAATCTAGGATCTGATGAAACATCTGAAACTAACACAGCCTGCCTGCGTGACCGCGTTACCCAACTCTGGGTTTACTGTCCTAGAGGACAAGACCCTGAGCTGGTTTTCAGTATATGCAGGAATATGCAAGGCCGTAAATATTCAAGTCAGACTTTTGATGTTACTTTCATTAGTGGGCACTTCCATAGACAAAAAAAAAAAGAGAAATCTGAAACTTTAAAATATTTTGCACAAAGACCCAGTTGGTGTAGCTCAGTGGATTGAGCATCAGCCTGTGAACCAAAGGGTCGCTGGCTCAACTCTCCAGTCAGGGCACATGCCTGGGTTGCAGGCCTTGTCCCCAGTAGGGGTCACATGAGAGGCAACTACACATTGATGTTTCTCTCCCTCTCTTTCACTCACCCTTCCCCTCTGTCTAAAAAAATAAAATAAATAAAATATTTAAAATATATATTTTACACAAAGAAATCCAATCCAGTAAGTCAAACTGGAGGATCTAAGATGGTAAAAGATGGACCCAAGAGAAAATATAAAGATGAACATTCAGACTAAGAAGGGGCAAATGACTACATAGTCAGAGGATCCTTTTTAAAGTTTTTTTTCCAGTTGCCTCCTCTATAAGTCTTCAGCTTTATCTTCCTCCCAAATGTGATGTGTGTTATATGAACTCCCTCATTTTCTTCCACATAAATGCAAGTACAATATCTCTGCTATCCATGCTGCCCCTGTTGCTTCACTGTGGCCCAGGCCCACCTATGAAATAGCCAACCTCTCTCTCAGGAATCCTCTTCTTCCTCATCCCTGGATAAGGTATGTACAGGACTCATGGCCAAGACCTCAGCCTACCTCCCCACCCCCATACTACTCGCCAGGCAATTGTATATCCTAGATGATGTCTACTTCAAGGAAACATGCAATCATACCATTCTTGACAGAAGACCTTTGGAATTAGTCAGTTTCCCTTTACCATCTCCCTCCAGCTAGGTGACCTTCTAAAGATGCAGTCCCTGAGTCCAAAAGGAACAGCTCCTTTGGGCTCTTTGGGTGGGCATGTGAAGAAAGCAAAGAGGGATTTGGAGATGGTGAGGGCCTATAGAATCTTTTTAATCACATTACAGAAATATCTATTTTACCTGACTCCTACTCTCAGAGTTGCTCTAGCACCTGAACAAGTTTAAGATTCATCTCTATAGAGTTTCCTTTCCCCTAGATTTTTTCATCAGACCTCTCGAGACCTCTTCCTCAGTGCCATTGAGCTAACCTCATAGGCAGCTATTGGTATTCTGAGAACAGCATTTGGGTTCTGAAATTATTTATTTCACTTGAGTTTTTCAAATGTTGAAGTCTCCCTTTAGAGTAGCCCCACTAGGGTAGTTGAGCCCTTTATCAAAATTTTCTTGGCTTTCATTTCATCACTGTTACTATCAAGAGAGTCTTTAATTTGAGAAAGAGCAAAACCGAAGTTTCCACACAGAAGGCAGTTTTATTGGGAATTTGTTAAAAACACACACAAAGCATTCTTGCCAGTTCAGTATAGATTTTGATGTGTTGCTTGTACCTAAGGGTATCTGAAATCAAACAGTGGCCATACTCAAAGAAAACAGAAGAGAGAGTTGTAAATATTTTCTCCTGCAACTTTATCAAGTACAACATGACAGTGGATTAGGGCTAAGAAGGCCAATCTGAAGGTAGAATCTACTATGTAATTCTACCATTTTTCAAGTTGCTAAACTCTCTGGGCCTCAATTTATCCATTAAAAAAAGGAAACAATAAACTTAACCCAGTTTATTGAAATAGTGTAAGGAGATATCAGCTATTACTGATAGTGTCCTCTGAAATTATATGTACAGTATATAAAGCTTTGTTCTTCAATATTTTGAGAAAATTAGAGAGCCGGTTATATCAAACATTATAATTGAATCTTTCATTTACCTTGCCCCCAAGGTCTATATCATCCCCCTAAGAATCATAGATTGCAGGCTTCAGAGTTGGAAGATGCCTGAGTAGTCACCGTATTACAACTAACTCACTAAATATTATCTGTGTTCTTGTCTTCTCATCACACTTTCAAATACCAGAATCTCTCATGACACACTTGAAAGGTTCAAAAAGCTCACAACAGTATCATAGAAATCAATAATTTTAATGCTGTTGCCCTTCAGGGTTACACCACTGTTTGATTCTAGCTTGACCGAACAAGCTTTCCTTGGTGTCAGCTGAAAACAATGCTACTCATTCACTGCAAGTCATTATCACTCTATATCATTTCCCTCAACCAGCTCAGCTCAAGGCTGCCTGACACACATTACTTAAGAGCATCTTCTGAGTAAAGCAGTTTTTATATTATCTAAATGGGAGACTTCCAATTAAGATAGCAGCATAGGTAAACATTCACTTCCTTGCACAACTACATCAAAATTAAAACTAAAATATGGAACAACCATCTCTCAGAATCATCAGAAATTGAGCTGAATGAAAGTCCAACAACTATGAAGTAAAGAAACCACATCCATCCAGACTGGTAGGAAGAGTGGATTTGCAGAATGGGTTGGTCCCACATCCACATGCAGTGGACAAAACTTTGGGAGGGATATCTCAGGAGTGAGGAGTCCCAACCTCACAAAAAGCCTCCCAGCCGAAGGTTCCAGTGCCAGGAATATAAGTCCCCATAACCTCTGGCTGGAAAAACCAGAGGGAATTTAATCAGTGGAAGAAACTTCTAGAGTCCCATGCAGTTCTTAAGGAAACTACTAATGAACTGACTCAGACTCAGTCCCTCTGAGCTCCAGCACAGGGTAGTATCTTGAAAGGCACCAGTGGAATATAGAGAGGAACTAAAATGTCAAGGCGAGAGCTGGAGGACAGCTTTCTCCAAGACAAAAAGGTGGGCAGAGGCCATTTTCCCTTTCCTGAACCCACCCTCATAGAGCCACAGATCCATCAGGTGATGTCATATCTGAGACCCCATCAACCTAGCCAATACTGTTTGCCCTGCCATGGAGATCCCCTGAGACTCTGTTCAACCCAACTCATAGGCCCACCTCAGTGACTATTTCATATGAATGGTTGGTCTTGGCTCATGCTTCATGAATTCCAAAATCCTCTCAAACATGCAACAGCTGGCCTCAGTGAGTCCCCAGCCCCCATACCTCTTGCTAAATGGCCCCAGGTCTGGCACTAGCATCAGCCTACCTAGATTCACAGCTTGGCTTTGCTGGGAATCTCCAACCCAGAACAATCAGCAGCCATCTTAGATTGTTTTATAGCTCATGCAGCCTGGCCCTGGGCAGCACACATGTCAGGGATGACCTTGGCCTGTACCACCCAGAAAATCCCAGAGCCTGTGTACCTAGTAGATAACTATAGACCATGTCAAAGCACCACCACTCTGTCCCTGCACAGCTGATCCTGCATAGAGGGTTGAAGGTTGGCAGCCAGTAGTCACAGCCAGTCCTTGCAGCTCACTTGCCTGGGTAAATCCCTCCCATTGACCTGTCAAAAGCAATTGAGGCTCAACTACAAGAGGAGGGTGTACAGAGTTCATGTGAAAGGTACACTTTGAGTACCCAGCATGGGTGATAGGAGAGGCTGTGCTACTGGATCCTACAGGACACCGACTACATTTGGCCATGCTACCAAGACAGGGAATCATAGCAGCTCTGCCTACTACACAGAAACAAACACAGGGAGGCTGCCTAAGTGAGCAGACAAAGAAATATCACCCAAATGAAAGAATAAGTCAACACTCCAAAAAAAGAACTAAACAAAATGAAGATAAGCAATCTATCATATGCAGAGTTCAAAATGCTGGTTATAACCATGCTCAAGGAACTTAGTAAAGACCTCAACAGCATACAAAAGCTCCAGTCAGAAATGAAGGGTACACAAATTTTATTTTTAAAATATGTTTTATTAATTATGCTATTACAGTTGTCCCATTTTTCCTCCCCTTTATTCCCCTATGCCATGCACCCCCCACTCCCACCAGCATTCCCCCCACTTAGTTCATGTCCATGGATTGCTCATATAAGTTCTGGTTTTTAAACTTCCTATATTATTCTTAACCTCCCCCTGTCTACTTTGTACCTACCAATTATGCTTCTTATTCCCTGTGCTTTTTCCCCCATTTTCCCCTCTTCCACTCCCCACTGATAACCCTCCATGTGATCTCCATTGCTGTTACTCTGTTCCTCTTCTGTAATTGTTTACTTAGTTTGTTTTTGTTTTTGGTTTTTAGGTTCACTTGTTGATAGTTGTGAGTTTGTTGTCATTTTACTGTTCATAGTTTTGACCTTCTTTTTCTTAGATAAGTCCCTTTAACATTTCATATAATAAGGGCTTGGTGATGCTGAACTCCTTTAACCTGACCTTCTCTGGAAAGCACTTTACCTGCCTTTGCATTCTAAACAGTAGCTTTGCTGAATAGAGTCATCTTGGATGAAGGTCCCTGCTTTTCATGACTTTGAATACTTCTTCCCAGCCCCTTCTTGTCTGTAAGGTTTTATGGAGAAATCAGCTGATAGTCTTATGGGAACTCCTTTGTAGGTAACCGTCTCCTTTTCTCTTCATGTTTTTAAGAGTCTCTCCTTATCTTTAATCTTGGGTAACTTAATTATGATGTGCTTTGGTGTGTGCTTCCTTGGGTCCAACTCCTTTGGGATTCTCTGAGCTTCCTGGACTTCCTGGAAGTCTATTTCCTTTGCCAGACTCGGGGAGTTCTCCTTCATTATTTTTTCAAATACATTTTCAATTTCTTGATCTTCCTCTTCTCCTTCTGGCACCCCTATGATTCAGATGTCGGAACATTTAAAGTTGTCCCAGAGGTTCCTAAGCCTCTCCTCATTTTTTTTGAATTCTTGTTTCTTCATTCTGTTTTTGTCGAATGTTTATTTCTTCGTTCTGCTCCAAATCGTTTATTTGAGTCCCAATTTCCTTCCCTTCACTGTTGGTTCCCTGTTTATCTTTCTTTATTTCACATTGCATAGCCTTCACTTTTCCTCTGTTTTGTGACCATACTCAACCATTTCTGTGAGCATCCCGATTGCCAGTGTTTTGAACTCTGCATCTGATAGATTGGCCATCTCTTCATCACTTAGTTGTATTTTTTCTGGAGTTCTGATATGTCCTTTCATTTGTGTCATATTTCTTTGTCTCAGCACTCCTTTTACATTGTAAGGGATGGATCCTTAGGTATTCACCAGGATGGAGCAACCCATGTCACTGCATTGTGGTGCAGTCTGGATAAGTGTTTCTCCTTTAACTCCTTGGTTGTCAGACTTCCATACAGTTTGATTTTCTGGCAGTTCTGGCTGTTTTTTGTTTTTAAATTTGTTGTTGTCTTTATTTTGGTTGTGTGAGGAGTCAGAGTATATCTACTTATCCCTCCATGTTGGCTGGAACAGATACACAAATTTTAATAAAGAATAATTTACAGGGAAACAACAGTTGAGTAGATGAAGTGGAAAATCAAATCAATGATTTGGAACACAAGGAAGAAAAAAACAACCAATCAGGCAACAAGAAAAGAAAAAGATTTCAAACAAATGGGGATAGTGTAAGCAACCTCTGGGGCAATGATGCAACATTTGCATCATAAAGGTGCCTGAAGGGGAAGAGAAAGAGCAAAAAAATGGAAATCTATTTGGAAAAATAATGAAAGAAAACTTCTCTAATTTGTTGAAGAAAATAGACATGCAAGCCCAGAAAGCTCAGAGTCCCAAACAAGATGGATGCAAAGCGGCCCACTCCAAGGCACACCATAATTAAAATGCCAAAGGTTAAAGGGAGAATCTTAAAAGTAGCAAGAGAAAAGCAGTTAGTTACCCATAGGGTAGTTCCCATAAGAGTGTCAGCTGATTTCTCAAAAGAAAAACTTTGTAGTCTAGAAGGGATTGGAAAGATATTTTCAAAGTCAGGAAAAGTGGTGACCTACAGCCGAGATTGTTCTACCAAGCAAAGCTATCATTTAGAATCAACAGGAAGGTAAAGAGCTTCCTAGATGAGAAAAAACTAAAGGAGTTCATCATCACAAAACTATTATTATATGAAATGTTAAAGGGATTTATTTAAGAAAAAGAAGTTCAAAGTTATGAATAATAAAATGGCAATAAACACATCTATCAACAATTGAATCTAAAAACAGACTAAGCAAATAAGAAGAAGACAGACAGAATCATGAATGTGGAGAGTATTTTGATGGTTACCATATGGGAGAGGGATATGGGGGAATGAGTGAAGAGGTAAGGGGATTAAGAAGCACAAATAGGTAATTACAGAATAGCCATGGGGATGTAAAGTACAGTATAGGAAATGGAGTAGCCAAAGAACCTACACACATGACCCATGGACATGAACAATGGTGTGAGAATTGCCTGGGGGAATAGGCAGTACTGGGTGGAGAGGAGGCAAAGAGAGGAAAATTGGGACAACTGTGATAGCATAATAAATAAAATATATTTTTAAATATAAATAAAATAAACTGAACAATAATCCTGTAACAGATCAAGGATATCAGAGTACATGGTACAGTGGTTGACAAACAATATTCCACCCTAATAAAGAGATATAATATGAACAGAGAACCATGAACAGGCTCTTAAGAAATCTGAATTCTAGAATGGAAATCTTACACTAATTAGCTGTGTGACTTTGGGAAATCAGTCCCTACTATCAATGAGGTATTTGAAACACATACTCCCTTAAGAGTCTTCTAAAGTTCCATCATTCTTAAGTCCCTCAGTGGTCTCTGAATGGTGTTACCCTCACACCAACAGATAGGTAGTTGCATAAAAAAAGAACAATTTCATAAATATATTGTATGGCTTTTTTCCGGCTGTGTACTGAATGGCCAATTTTGTCTTCAAAATGTGTTAAAGCCACTAGCATATAAAAAGCTATGCTAACTGCCTATAGGATGGAATCTTGTGAACCAGCCATGCATCAATTTCTTCACATTCAGAAAGGTTCATAAAAGGTCAAATAACATATCTTTTGTTACAAAGGTATTATCATATAATAATGATTTGTGTGTATGTAATCATCCTTTCCTATACTTCACCCTTCACAGAGATATAAAATAACACTTTTATCAAACATAGTAAAAATATATGCTTAAATACATACTCATAACATGTAAGTATTTTCAAAACTAAACCATCTGGTACAGTAAATAAAAAAGAATAAAGTAAATGGAGAAAAAATAATACTTTTAGCCATATTTAATGATTATATAAAATCAAAAAAGAAAGTAATAATACTTTAAAGAATTGAAATTATTTTCCATGACCAGAAGTATTTACTCTCCTATGAAAGTGATTTGCATTTTTTTAAATCCTCACCTGAGGATATGCTTATTAATTTTTTTTTAGAGGGTGAGAGAGAAACATTGATATGAGAGAGAAACATTGATCAATTGCTTCCAGATGCACCCTGACCAGGAATCGAACCCAGAACCTTTTGGTGCACGGGATGAACTCCTAGCAACTGAGCAAACTGTCTAGGGCAAATTAGCATTTACTTAACTGTTAGTGAGATAATTCATTCTGAATTAAAATTTTCCAATTTTTAATTTTTTTTCTAAATCTCTTCAAAGTAATTTTATTTCTTCTCATTTAAGATTAATGTTCATCTTTGGAAAAATTACTTGGTTTCAATAGCCTCAGGTCACCATAACATAGCATGGCACCCAAGGCTGTACCTACAAATCATGGAATAGCTTCGGGGATTCTCAAAAAAAGTTGTAAACAATCCTTGCATAAAAAACAATAATAATAATACCTAATCAAACATAAAACCCCCCAGGGAAATTGCACTCAGGGTTTGAGTGTCTGGGTTGTATATCTGGACTCCCTGAGACACCTCAATGACACTCATTAAATACCTTGCAGCAGAATCAGTCTTCCCAAGGATGTATGCACTCCCAACACAACCAAGACCCCCACTCCAGGTGTGAGTAGGTTATCTGAGCATTTGCTCTAATCTGAGTTTGAGATTCTATAGGGATTCCTATTTTAGTTTTTGGAAGCATGAAAATATTTATTGGCCTTGTCAGGGTAGCTCAGATGGTTAGTGTCATCCTGATACACAAAGGTGGCAGGTTCAATCCCTCATCAAGGCACATACTAGAATGAACCAATGAGTGCATAAATAAATGGAATAACAAAATAATGTTTTTTTCATCTCTCCCTCTCTCTCTAAAATCAGTTAAAATTTATTTATTTATTTATTAAATTTATTGGGTGACATTGGTTAATTAACAAGATTATATAGGTTTCTAGTTTAAAATTTTCTATAATATAACATCTGTATGTTGCATTGTGTGCCCACCACCCAAAGTCAAATCTTCTTTCTTCAAGGCTTCAGAGCTCCTCAAACCTTAGCTTTTATCTGGGCACACTTTTCTACTTGCTTAAGTTAAACTGTACCAGTTTTAATTTTGTAAAAGGCAGAAAATGCTCCCCCACCCCCCTTAAAAAGATGTCCATGTCCTCATCCAAGAACCTTAAATGGCAAAAAAGACCTTCACAGATGTGACTATTAAGAATCCTGAGATGGGGAGATTATCCTTGATCATCCAAATAGGCCCTCAATCCAATCACATGTCCTTCTAAGGGAGAAGCAGAGGAAGATTTGATACAGACAGAAGAGAAAAAGGCATGTGGAGATGGAGGCAGGGATTGGAATGATGTGACCACAAGCCAAGAAACATCAGCAGCCACCAGCAGCTGGAAGAAGCGAGGAACAGATTTTCCCCTAGAGCCTCCAGAGAAAGTATAGCCCTGCCTAGTAATATTGATTTTGGACTTCTGGCTTCCAGAACTGTTAAAATTGTTTTTTCTTAAGCCATCAAGTTTGTGGTAATTTATTACAGCAACCATAGGAACCTAATATAATTTTCATTTAGATTTTCCATTGTTTTGCACTGACCATGACCTCAGACACAAACTTTAGTATTAAACATCCCTAAGAGGTCTTCTGTGGACAGTAACTGTTTTTGTTGTGTCAAGGACCACTCTCAAAAGAGTTCTGCCAGGAGACACATCTGTTTTTGTTGAATCAAGAAGTAATTCATCTTGTTAAATATAAGAAAATGCAATTTTAGATTCCAGTTTTAGCAATTTGTGCTCCTTTAAATGTACAGAAAATTAGCATTTCCACCCTAACAAGCCAAAACTAATAAATTAAATTCTGTTTTTAATCTACTGAACAGTTATAATGATACTATTTATTATTTGTCTCTACAGACCAATCCCAATTACAGGTCTTAGAGAAGAGTTTTCAGATAAACACATTATCTAAAAGGTGACCAATTCGGGAGGATGTTTTAAGAAAAGCAAATGATTCCTGTATAACCTTTAAGATATATGTAATTTCCAACAACAGTAGTGTCAACTAAACACTTTGCAAAATTATAATAATTGCTACTGTGCTGAGTTGAGACTGCTGTATAATGTGTTTCATTCACATAAAATTCCCATTTTAAACATTCGGCCATTCCCATTGCTTCTGACCAACACTGCCATCTCATGGCTACACAAGCATGGCACCTGTCAACCTGGAATTGCCCACTGTCCCAGTAGCTGGATGGTTTTCCTAATCAATCAATCTTTCATCTCATGGTGAGATTGTCCAGTGCGTGACTGTAGCATGAGGGAGCTCCCCACTCACCAAGACAAGCTGCCAACTCTAAAGTGACATTTCACAATAACAAAAGTGTTCTTCCTCCACATCAACAAATGTAATAAAAATCAGTCAATTTTGTTTATGAAGTGTGAGTAAAGAGTGACTATTAGGTTAAACACTTCAGGAATGAGGTCATGGGGAGGACACTGAGCTCACGCGGGGCATTAAATAAGCAAGGAACCCCTCCTTTGGCAGATTCCAGCTGTACCATCCCCAAACTTCCACCTCAATAGTCTGAACCAGTGGCTGGGAAGAGTCAGGTCGGATGCTGGGAACAAGGCCAGCCCTGGATCGGCACTTACTCAGCACAGCCAGGAAAGAGAGTTGACGATTTGAGAAAATCAAGATTAATGTAGCTCAGTATCAGAGTAATCATCCAAGCCCAAAACTGTGGGTCTCATCTCAGAAACTAGCTTGCCAAGTTACCTTTCAACTTTTGTTGCTTTAGTTCTGCTGTAAAATTTAAATATTGGTTGAATTGTGAATTGTCTATGTATGCCTGATGTGGAATGCAGAAGTTTACACCCATCTCTATAATAAGAAGCTGTGACTGAAATAGAATTTCCTATCTTGCGTTCCAGAGAAGGCTCATCCTGTGCAATGCTCCCTGGAAAAGAAGGATAGCAGAGTTAAATCAGCTGGAGACATGTCTCAACAACACATATTAGCAGAGCCAAGATTAAGATTCTGAGAAGTCCTGGTGGGAGATACCACTATTTTCCTGCCAAAGATCCCTTTCTCCCCTCTTTCCATGACAACAAGGATTCAACATTGGGGGGGGGGGGGTTGCTGAATACAACCAACTAAAAGGTACATTGCCCATCTCTTTTGCAGCTAGGAATGGAAATTTGACACAGCTCTGGCCAAGAAGATAAAAATGGAAGTCACTCATGAGACTAAGTTAGATGATTAACATCATTTTTGCCTTTTGACCTTTCCTTTCTTTGCTGAAATGGAAATGATGGCTCTTCAGTAGCCATCTAGAGAACACGAAGACAAGAGTCAGCAGAAGGGAAAGCAACAAAAAATCTGGATCCCTAATGATTCCCTATTGATACTGTGAAGCCTCATATCAGTCTAGATAGATTACCTAGAGATTGGTATTACATGAGAAAAAATAAATCTCCAATTTGGTTTAAGCTTCTGGGTTCTTGAGTTTCTGTTATTGGCAGCCAAAAACAACTCCTAACTGATTCATCCTTTTGAAACCAGCATGCATAAACTTTTAGAATGTGAGTTGAGAAATACTTTATTTCTCAATACTTTATGTATGTGTACAACCATTGACCCTTAAACATCCTCATGGGACACTTTTGCATACCTCAAGGCTGCCCTTTTGATACTATTTGAAAATTCAGTCTATCTCTTATAACTAACTACAGGTTTTAACTGAATACAGGCCTCAAAAGCAGTCACACTCCCTTCTGTTATTCCACCAGTACTTAGTTTCTCATAAAGTATGTCAATGCTGGCTGAAATCTCTCAGAACCTAAAGTTCAAGAGGAAATAGAATCTTATCATCTTATTAAAATTAATTATTAAATAAGTAATACAAAGGGAATTTAGAATTTAAGATTACAGCACTTATAAACTATTATATGAAACTAATAATAGCAATTCTTTGTTCTAAAGGATATAAATATGGGATACTGAATACAAGGACGAATGGTTGGCATTGGAAATATTCAAAGCAGGAGTACCTAGAGTTACACTAGTCTGCCCTAGGATACAACTGATTTTGCAGAAAAAAAAATCTAAAGTCTTGCATTTGAGATCTCCTTTGGAGAAATTTAGTCTTCAAAACAAATTATTGTCAGATCCTAACTATAATTAACAATAAGTCCTTCTAAAAAGGAAACACTTGCTTGTATGTAAAATATGGTAGAAGATTTTTTTCTCTCTCTTTTTTTTATTGTTGTTCAAGTACAGTTATCTCCATTTTCCCACCACTACTTTCCCCAACCCCACCCACTCCCATCTCCCACCTTCAATCCTACTCTACTTTGGCTTTGTCCATGGGTACTTTATACATGTGGAAGTTTGTAATAATTCTGATCTGAGAAAGCACACTTAGTAACAAAGATATGTGGTGTTAAGTGTTCCTCCTCTCTCCTGTCTTTGCACATGTTTGTCTCCTGTGGAGATGTAGTGTGATAGGCCACACCCTGGTAGCTAGGCAGAGACTCACCAAAAATTGAAGACAGCTCTGAATGTGAATCACCCAGTGCATGTTCTCAGACAACAGACAGAGCTTCCAGGCAGTCCTCACTTTCACACTTTCGTAGCTGAGACCTAGAGGAGTGCAAATGTGTGGGCATGTGCTTGTGAGGGTAGAAGATCTGGGGGGAGGGAGCAAGGCTGTCACACGGCAGTAGAACACATGTCAGGCTCTGTGGCACACAGCTGGTCACTGAGTCTGAGAGGAAAAGCTTTGGTCAACTGGTTAAAGACAGAAGTGGTAGGTGCCCAGCCCACAGAGCTCATCTTCCTGCAGTCCTCCCCCTCTTTCCTCATTTGCTAACAAAGAGGGCTCTGAGGGACTATGGGAGGGTGGGTCTCTAAGAAAAGGGGTCTACCTGCCTTCTTGATTAACAAATGAAAGGTCTCCCACCAGCCAGAAACATAGTACATTGTACTTGGAGTATGAAAAAATAAACTTGAATAGAATTTAGCTTTCACTCTTTGAAACTCCAGGAGACTCTGTGTGACACTTGCTCTTGATTCAGTCCAGGATACTGCCACTCTGTAGCCACCACCTTGACAGAGGCCTCTTCAGTCCCAGAGTCACTGGTTACATCCCTCCCAACACATTGACTGGAACTGGGAGCACAGCCCCAACCTAACTGCAAGGTTGAGAGTAGTTCCATGGACTATTTGGAAAGCATTACTATCTCTGCTCCGCAAATGAGGGAAAGGACTAAGAGAAAGATCCCTGAGGTGGGAAGGGGCACACAAGTTGGAGGAAAAGGAACAATACAAGGAAGGTTTGAACGCTGAAGGTAAGAGGCAAGTGCATGAGAGAACAACAGGCATAGGTGGGATCCAAGTGGAGCACATCCATGGAAAGCCCTAAAGCCCAAGGAGTGCTGGGTACATGACATAGGTTTGCACTTTTAAAGAACGTCTCCGGCCATGACCAGTTAGGAGGGTGTTATTTTGCACCATTGGACTAGGGTGATAGCTTTCAGGATGGCGAGAACTTGGTGACTGGATATGCGAAAAAGGGAGAACTATGCATCAAGGTTGAGAGTCAGGAGCATGGATTATGTAATCAATGTGATAGTGGCACCTTTCACAGAAATGGGGAGCACCTAGGGAGGATCAGACTGGGGTTGCAGGCCCAATATCAAGATGAGTTTTGCATAATGAAGTCATTTCTTAGTCCTGGAGTCCAGCTTACCGAAATAATATGCCAACGTTCCAGTGAAAATAACATTATGCAGAAAAGCGGTGTTGGGATAGTAGTTTCTCAGATTTGTATACCATTTAGGACATAGAGGAAGAAATCTGACTATACACACCATTAGCACTGTGAGTAGGAAGAGCTGAGAAATTTCTCTTTCCTCCCCTTCACTGAGTAGCAGTTTCCCCATAGCTTCCCATACCATTTTCCATGGAGACCAATAAAATCAACCCAGATCCCAAATCCTTGTCAAAGCAAGACAACAGACATAACTCTCTAGAAGCATGAGATAGTGGTTCTTAAACCCAGTGCACACCTGAAGAATGTGGAAAATTAGTCATGACAGTGTCCCAACCCCAAATATTCTAACTTAATTGGTTTAGATATGGTCTGAACATTGGGATTTTTTAAGCTCCCCTAAACTGTGCCTTTAATTCTCCACTGAAGAAAGACCCTGGAAAGGAAAGCAGAGGGCACAATCCATACCGCTCTCCTTCCACTCAATGGGTTTTTGGTTTGTGCCTTTTTTAGTTAAGATATAATTGATGTGTAACATTGTGTAGGTTCAAGGAGTACAACATGTTGATTTGATACTTATAAAATGCAATATGATTACCATTGTAGTGTTAGCACAACAAAGGTTTTGAGTCAATTTCTTGATGGTTTGGAGTCCAATAGTGTGTCTTAAGTGCTTATCATGGTATCTGGCACATACACTTAACCCAAAATGTGGGATCTAATAACACCACATAGATCTTACTGCCTGTCAAAATGAGCATTCATCTTCTTCTCCTTTTTATCCAGGCTCATTCTGATGATAAATGTGAAAATTTGCATTGCTAATATTAGTTGTACCTAAACATGCCTTTGAATTAGAACATGGCAACATTTAACATGTTAGCTATTAGATGTGCCCTGCTCTTCTAATGAGTCTAGAATAAATCAGCAGATATGTTTTTGTCTCATGTCAGTGCTTACTAGAACTAATAATCATCATGGTTTCTACTCAAACATTCATATTAATGGTATTTCAGGAAAACACTCAGCTTATAAGGTGGTTAGTAGCAGACAGCCAACAACGTTGCTAATAAATGCACAGAGCTCTCCTAGAGCTCTCAAAGAACAGCTTAGCTGATTCTATTATAGTCGGGCTACAATATCACTGGCCTATGAATTAATGATAATCACACAACCATGCTAGGAAAAACAGAATAATTGACCAGCAAGATGTTGGGGTAGATGGTGAAGAGAGATTCGGAGATTTGATACAGTTATTAAGAACTGTTGTCTCTGCTTTATAATCTTGGGGATATTTTATAATTATAAATAGGCCATTTGTATGTTAACTGCCTGAACAATACAGGTAGACACCCAGTTGTATTATTAAGCTGGTCAAAAGGATTCATACTGAGAGACCATGCTAAAAATATGGCCCCTACAGAACTGGTAATCTCGATGGTTACTGTAGTGACTAATATGCACTAGATTCAGACCCCTGAAAACCATCTCTCCTTGTCTACTACTGCATCCTTAATACTGGCACATCGTGGGTTCTCAATATAGTGGGCGAAATGAATGAATGTGTTTAGAATCAAATCCAGGCCCTTCTTTCCCCCTGAATGGTAACTGGATTCCAAACCAGGGAAGGATGTAATTTGTTCTGAATGAATCATTAACCTTTGTTGGTTCCTTCTGACCTAGATTAACTCAAATAGTAGCAATGACGGTAGTATTAACAACTCCATCTAGTGACGGCTTACCACATACATGAAAATTCTGGTGTTACTGCCAAGTGTTAGCGCATGTACTACACACACAGCCTTGTGAGGCTTAGATATTATCATTCCCAATTTAAATATGAAGAAACTGAGGCTTAAATGCTGATGAAAGAAAATGGGCAACCCAGGTTAAACAATGTTTTTAAAACATTTGGACTAAGGTTTTCAAAAACAAAAGAATTCACCTAACATCCAGATTTCTGATTTTTCTTTAAAAATTGATGATGTGACAATACAGACTCTGCATCACCACATGGCAAGAGTTGCTGTGGCCCAGGGTGTATTCTATGCGCACTCTGGTTTGCCAGGCCCACGTACCTCAATGACTTCATTTTACCTCTGCTCCATTTAACTTAACTGCCTGCCCTTTAAGCAGTTGAGTTTCTGGACCCAGCTTAAACAGGTTACAAAATCAGATACGCAGATATGCAGCAGCAGGGCTGGACTTGGGTCCATGTGGCCTCAAAGCCTGTCTTCTTTCTCCATAGAATGTTGTAGACAGCCATGTGAGGGTACCTGTTTGTGTCCCTTTCCTGGTCATGACAAGATGGGGTCATTTCTCACTGCTCTCCATGACCCCAAGAAGAGACCAGCCTCCTTCCAACATCTCCCCAACTTCCCTTCTCCAGCAGTGGCTCTCTCATCTGCTCTGCCCTGAGGTTCAACCACACATGCTATTGACGCAGGTACACGTCTGACTTTGTTGGCCTCCATACTTGCATATAGTGACACATACAGATGGACTGTTCCTGTTACACAGTGAACTTGACACCAGTTTAAAGTACAGCAGAAAGCCCTGGCTGGTGTGGTTCGATTGGTTGGAGCATTGTCCCACACCAAAATGTTACAGGTTCTATTCCCAGTAAGGGCACATACCTAGGTTGAGGGTTCAATCCCGGTTGAGGTGTATAGAAGAGGCAGCCAATCAATGTTTTACTCTCATACCAATGTCTCTCTGTCTCTCTCCCTCTCCCTGTCTCTCTTCCTCTCTCTCTCTCCTCCCCTCCCCCTTCCTCTCTCTCTAAAAAGCAATGAAAAAAATGTCCTTGGGTGAGGATAAAATAAAAATCATAATCATAATCAAGCACAGTAGAAAAACCTTAGCCAGAGGTTATAGACAGAAAAGAGTTAAATATGTGGATACATTAGAGAGACTAATTGAACAAAAAGAAATAAATAAAATTCACGTGGTGGAGCTAAAAAATCTAACCAAAAATTCAGTTTTGCTAAGGACATCTAATAGTGTGAACTATCAACTCAGCATCACCATGGATTTTTAATAATAATAGATGGGGCCCTGGATTTTTTAAATACTATATTTTTAAAAAATAAAAAACACTTGGAGAATCACTCAATTGCTGAAGTACTCAGAGAAACCCAGTGACTCCCTCCTATCTTTTGCCCCTGGTAAGGACTAATATTTGTGAGGAAAAGTACCAGAAAAGAAAGTTCCAAAATCAAGGTACAGAACAACAACAAAAGCCTTAATTCACAATTCCCAGTTCAAAGGAAAGAAAAGGCAGTTTATGAATGGACAGGGCTTACTTAATGTGCACAAATATAAACTAGGCAGCCACTCACACGGTATCATTTGAAGGGTTCCGAAGGCCCACAGGCCCACAATATCACACCATCTAGCAATAAGTCAAAAATTAATTTTAAACTGTAATAAAAATAAAAAGCACTGATTTGAGCAAGAAGAGCTTCAGCCCAGGAGACAGATTCAGGCAGCCACCTAAACTGTGCTCCCCCAAGACAAAGTGGAGGTCACCTTTCATAGAGAACATTCCCGCCCATGCTCCCAATCAGGCCCATTTTATCTAAATGAAGTACCCAAACTAGTATAGTTCTGACTGCTCCCAATCTCGAAATCCTGACTGGTCGGCATTAGGTATCCAGGCTGGTCATTATGGAGCAGCCCTGAGTGGACAGAGCAGTGTTTGGTCCATCCATGGAAAGATGAAACCAGGACCTCCCTCGTGATAGTTGACTCGGATGGCATAAAGGAGCAGGGCACAGTCTGGGAAGCAGAGAGCTAAGTGGGTGGTTCTTCCTGGTATACAGTGAGAAGCCTGAATCAGCAAGTGGCCACTAGACTCTTCTTAGTTACAAATTGGGGCCCTTGGTTACCATGGGGAGCCTATCTCAGTGAATATATTCCTTCTCAAGGTTCACATACAATGAATCTTATTTTTCAGGGTCCACATGGCCATCTTGAGGATGGAGTTCATACTCCAGGCCCAAGCCAGTATCTTCTGGCCTCTAACCCAGTCTTCACATTATAGGAGAAATAGCAAATTAGCCAGCAAATATATTGTCAAGGATCCATTTATCAGGTTAGCCTATTTCACCTTCTGACTCCTATCAGAGGTCAGACCCTGGAAAAGACAAAACCAAAGAATGACTGCAAAGGGTGATGGGGAAACACAGGCCCTCAGGACACTCTTGGTTTGTACAGGGCTGTGACCCATGATGAGCAGGGCAGCCCTGGGCAGTGGGGGGAACTCTGAGGGAGGGGAATGGAAGGCAACCAAAGACATCTCTCTCCCTGGCTCATATGACACAGATAACCAATAAAACTCTTGTGCTCCCTGGATGAATTGAAAAGGAACAAAAGAGGAGCACTCCTGAAACACCTACTCTGGAGCCCACATGGGCCACGGGCTCCCTGAGTGTCTGGTTTGCTGGATACCACAGCGCGCTCTCCCTGACTGCAATCTCAGACTCTGTCAGAAAGTCAAGAGACTGAGTTAGGAGAAAGGGAAGATGACAAACGGACCCTCCTCAGTGTGTAGCCAGGAAGACATCCTCCCTGCCCTTCGGGTGAAATTCAGCCAAATGAGGGGAAATAATTCTTATCCCAAAGGAAAGGTTTGTGTGGGGGTTACTTAACAACATGTATTTATTTGAGAATTCTCTTTTCTCATCAGACTGTGAGAATAAGGTTTTCTGAGACCATCCCACATCTATGAGAAATATGATACCCTGCATCTGATGGGGTATAAGGGCTACAGTGGTTATTGGGCATTACCTTGAAGCTATTTCCATGACTAACACCTGCATCAATACAGTGTTTGTTCCCTGGATGCTACACATAAGGATACCATGTGTGTGTGTTTCTGGAGGAAGCAGCAAAAGGGGAGAGAGAATTATAATAGAATCGTATCATATGAGGTAAGATTAAGGAACTACAGATGTTTTACCTGGGGAGAAAAACACTTGAGTGTACACAATTGCTGCCTTCAAACATTTGAAGAGCTGTCCAGGGGAAGAGCAATTATCATTACCCTCTGTAACCCAGGGTGGCATAGCTAAAGCCCCTACATAGACGTCAATAATAGAAAAACTTTGATGATATTCAGAAGAGTTCTTTTATTAAGTAGAGCTGATCCAAACAGAAATGAGCTGCCTCACAGAGAAACGTTTTAATTTAACTGAAGCATCCCTACAGGGGCATGATTATCCACATGTCCCAACTTTGAAGAAGGGATTCATATATTGGAAAAAGTTAGGGAGGTATAATAATTTCTAAGACCTTTGATTCTGTATTTTAATTTTAAGTTGTCCTTTTAAGGCAAAGTGGTTTATCTAAAACTATTCAACACACAGAATATTATAAATATTGACCATAAGTGCTTTTTAACTGTGACGATATTGAGAATGTCAATGAGAAAAAGACAACTGTATCCCAGGAATGAATATCGTGTTTTAAACTAATTGCATCTTCATTGAAAAAGTTGAACTAGTTAAGAGCCAGAAAGCACAACAGAAATCAGATGAATTGAGAGAGGAAATAAATAGGAAATAACAGAAAAGTCTGGTAGGTTTTTGTTGGTTTGTTGTTTGTTTTTAAGGTTGCTAATTCTACAACCATCAAGCATGAAAGCATCAAAGTACAGAAAACACAAAAAACATTTACCTCAAGTCCTAAATATGAATACAACTTTCGTACAGAAGTGGTTTTGAGAATATAAACTTTTTTGGACTCTACAAGTAGCTGCACTATCTTAGAAAGCAGTTGCTTTGGTAATTTCCAGAGAAATCCACAGGAACTAAGATGTATCCAGGCATTGCCTAGTTATAATGATAGATTCTGGAAATAGTTAGGAAATATATTTTAATTTTTGCTTTTTGAGAATCTTGAAAACATTGAATCAAAAGATTCAAATGCAAGTTTATATACTTCAAGCAATGATATATTCAGGAATAGTGTATCCAAGGATATTTTCAAGTAAATGAAAGTTTTAAAATTTATGTCTATCATATTTATGATATATATTTATATATGTAAGTATGTAATCAAAGAGATTCACAGCTGAAATTAAAAAGCACAATAAGAACTACTTTGTTTTACCCATTTAGATATTCTTATAGATCTATGTTTTAATCTTTACCAACCAAGTCAATGAAAGAGGGAGAGAAGGCATGGGGCCCTTGTGTGCCGGAGGGGGTTCAGGAAGTGATGTCACTGAAGTGGGAGGAACAGCAAGAACAGGAGCTGGGGACCTCACAGAACATCTGCCTACTGTGAACTGCCAACATGCTCTGACAGCTACCAGGTTGCACCCCTGACCAACACAGACCCATCTAGAACTAGGAAGATTTTGAAACTTAAACACTGAGAACCATCTTAAAACATTGAGCAAGTTTATCTAAGTAAAGTGCCATTTCTTCCTTATTTCGCTTATTAATCCACTTGTCAAATATTGGGAGAGCACCTACTAGGTAAATCTATAAGGCTCGGTCTCTGTCCTAAGGAATTGTACGGTCTATTAGGGAACATTAAAAAATCTTCCCAAATAACACAGTACGAGCTATAATGAGGTGATTGTCTCAAGAATGTCACTAAGAACTAGAGGAGTGAGGGGCAGGGAAAGCTGTCCTAACCAAGAAAATCAGAGAAATCCTTGGGCAAGAGGTGTCATGGGAGGGGCTTTGAAAGACATTCAGGAATTCAACAGGCAGACAAGATGGGGAGGGTGTCCCAGGGGAGAGAGAAGTGAGAAATGGAGATGATGTGGTGCATTCAGAACCACACAGTGTGGTAGGTTTATAGGGAAACACAGGAAGTGGAAGTTTGAATGCCAGGCTAAGGAGTCGATAATGATAATAACAGCCAGTGATTGTTGAAACATACTGTGTGGCAGACACTGTCACTATATGCATTTAATCCTCACAAATATCCAGTGAGGCAGGCAGTAGTATTATCGCCTTTTTTTATTGTTCAATTACAGCTCTCCCCATTTTCCCCCCATTACTCTCCCCTGCCCTACACACTCCCCACCTCCCACATTCAATCCTCCCACCCCCATTGTCTTTGTCCATGAGTCCTTTATACATGGTTCTTGACTTGACCCTTCCTCTTCTTTCTTCCGTTATCTCCTCTCCCTCCCCTCTGGTCACTGTCAGTTTGTTCTTTATTTCCAAGTTTCTGGTTCTATTTTGTTCATCTGTTTCTTTTGTTGATTAGGTTCTACTTATAGGTGAGATCATATGGTATTTGTCTTTCACCACCTGGATTATTTCACTTAGCATAATATCCCCCAGTTCCACCCATACTGTCATAAAGGGTAGGAACTCCTTCTTTCTTTCTGCCATATAGTATTCCATTGTGTAAATGTACTACAGTTTTTTGATCCACTCATTTACTGATAGGTACTTAGGCTATTTCCACCTCTTGGCTATTGTAAATAATGCTGCTATGAACACAGAGGTGCATAGGTTCTTTTGAATCGGTGTTTCAGGATTCTTAGCATATAATCCCAGCAGTGGAATTGCAGGGTCAAGGGGCAGTTCCATTTTTAGTTTTTTTGAGGAAATTCCATACTGTTTTCCACAGTGGTTGCACCAGCCTGCATTCCCACCAACAGTGCACTAGGGTTCCCATTTCTCCATATCCTCGCCAGCACTTGTTGATTTGTTTATGATGGCTGTTCTAGCCAGAGTGAAGTGGTCACTCTGAATGAAGTGGTCATTTTGATTTTAATTTGCATCTCTCTGATGGCTAATGATGCCGAGCATCCTTTCATATATCTCTGGGACCTGTGTATATCCTCCTTGGAGAAGAGTCTGTTCAGGTCCTTTGCCCATTTTTTAATTGGATTATTTGTCTTCCTGGAGTGGAGTTGTGTGAGTTCTTTATATATTTTGGAGATCAAACCCTTGTCTGAAGTATCATTGGCAAGTATATTTTCCCATATGGTTGGTTCCCTTTTCATTTTGCTGATATTTTCTTTAGATGTACAGAAGCTTTTAATTTATTACCACTTTTGTACAAACTACCCCACAGTTCTGCACTGCACATCAGGACACTGAAGCACAGAAGAATCAGATAATCCGTTTGGACTCAGATCAAAGTGGTGCATGTACTTTGTGTAGTGGACAATGAAGACCAATGTAAGTTCTGAACAGGGAGCTAATTTTAACGTAGATAAGTAAGATATACAGACAGATAGACACACACTGCATTTGAATATGCATATGCCATATAAACATATACCCAAATACAACACCATATATATACAGGCACAAATACACATATACCATATGTACAAATACACATATACATACCATCATATATACATATGCACATGTGTATTCTTAAGTAATATTAAATATGGGAGTACATCTTAAAATATATTTAGGCATACAGGGTAGGACAAAAGTAGGTTTACAGCTATGAGTATGTGAAACAGTTTATTCTATCATTATGTATTTATTATTGTATTACTTTCCATACAAACAACTGTAAACCTACTCTTGCCCCATCTTGTATATTAAGAAAGCAAATACACATATGTCTGTATAAACATTGTACAAGTACAAAGCAGATGAAGTATAAGGATTAGCCCACTCTCAGCCCCACCTCTCCTGGGCACGGTTCTGACAGGTCATGTGGATACTAATTAGGCCAACGCCAGCCCCTGAATGCCCATCCAAACACGGACCCATGTGGCTAGTCAATCACCCTCCTAGCTCTGGCGACCAGGGGTCAGGTCCCAGGACCACCAGTTAAGCAATGCCCACCTGTTTCCTGCACTGGTCACTGACACAAGGAGGTAGATATAGAAAGTCATGACCTGCCCTCAGGGAAAAACAGCCAATACCAAGAAAATAAGGACATGAAAAAAATGGGGAGCTAGAATAAAGCATGAGATGCTGGGACAGGGATGGGAGGGAGCCCCACCAATTGTTCTCTGGAACAAGCTTCTGGGCCGTGCTCCGTGTGGAGCAGGCACAGCAACGAGGTGAAACCTGAGACCGGGCTGTGCCCATGGATTCGGGTCCTCCCCTCCTTTCATAGACCCCTGATATGTCCAGGGCGTCTTTTACCTGCTAATGCTTCATGTCTCCTGGGAACACCTCGGCTGTGTTTCCCATCCCAGTTCAACTGCAGAGGCTGACTCAGTGTTGCATCTTCGGGGCACCTAAGTATAAACTAGTTCTGATTTCTGCCTTGCTTCCCTGTGTTGTCCTGAGTGCTCGCTGCACTCACCGCCTGAGCAAAGTGCCCCCCAGCGGAGCCCTTCGTTGGTTGCAGTCCAGCGAAGGACTGTTGGTTCTGGCCCCAGGGCCAGAAGTCTAAGTACATGCAGAAATCATTTTAATATAGGTTCCCATAGCAATACCTGCATGACATGCATTTTAATACCATACCCTTGACATTTATAAAAGATCATTTCAGGGAAAAAATATATGAAATTCATAGCTGCATTGCTGTAAAAATGTTAAGGTTATGGTTTGATAAATATATGTTCACAGTGTCCCTTGTAAATCCCAAGTAGGAAATTTCTTTCAAATTTCAGTTTTAAGGAAAGCTCATGATGGTCTGCGTTTTCCCTTCCAATAAGAAATACTGTTGACCCTTAGACAACATGGGAGTTAGGTACCAACCCCCATGCAGTCAAAAATCCATGTTTAACTTTTGACTTCCCCAAAAAACTTAACTACTAATAACTGGCTGTTGACCAAAAGCACTTCTGATAACATAAACAGTTAACATATTTTGTAAATGCATTATATACTGTGTTCTTACAATAAAGTAAGCAAGAGAAAAGAAATGTTATTAAAATCATAAGGAAGAGAAAAGACATTTATAGTACAGTACAGAATTTATCAGCACCATAACTTTCAATTGCCTGTTTACAAGATGAAAAGGATTCAGTGGAAGTGGGCTCGCACAATTCAAAGTCATGTTGTTTAAGGGTCAGTGTTACTACATGACTCTCTGTTTCAGCACTAAGTAGTTAAAAATCTGCCCACAAAGAAAATTCTGGGTCCAAAAGAGAAGAGATCTACCAAATGTGTAAGAAACAAGTTCTTTGCAATTTAAATAAACCCTTTCAGTTAAAAGAAGAGAAGAGGAGAGAAAATTCCCCAAAATCCTCAGTGTTGAAACAGCAAAAGCATTTGCTTTAAAATCGGGATAAATACAAGGGTACCTGTTTTCCATGCTACTATTCAACCATTTACTGGTGCGCATAGCCAATTAAATAAAATAAGAAAAAAATGAGCTGTAAATATTAGAAATTTAATGTAAAACTCAGTATTTTTAATTTATGTGATTGGTCACATAGAAAACCCAAGATAACCAACTGAAAATCTCTTGGAACTAATAAGATAGTTTAGAATCATTACTAGATAGCAAGATAGCTGTGTAAAAGGTAACAGCTTTCCAATATACCAAGAACTAAGGAAAAATTGTAATGGATAAAAAAAATCTAATTTGAATAACATCAAAAAAAACCTAAGACTAAGTAAGGAATCACAAAGCTCGATGAAGGAAACTATAGATTTTCTTGAAGGCTCTTTTAAACAACTTGAATAAATGAAGTAATGCACCATGTTCTTAGGGAAAAAGACACATAATTAATTGTAAAAATGTTCTTTCTATCAAAATAATTTATTGATAAATACAGTTCTAATGAAACTCTCAAAGTAATTCATTTTTATGGACCTTGATACATTTATTCGAAAAATCCATGTAAATTTTTAAAAATTTAAAAACCAATGAAGGTACTTGAACATAATATAAACCTATAACAATTGAACGTATGTTTTTTCACTACAGAAGACAAGTCGATCCATGTAATAAATAAAGAGAATTCCAAAAGGGACATTTATGTGTCAAAATTTAGAATATGATAAAAGTGACATTTCAAACCAGTGGTGAAGAAACAGGATAAGGTTGGGACAATTATCTCTCTGAAAAAATAAAACTAAATTTCTGATATCTGCACTCCCAAGTTCATTGCCTTATTCACCAAGATATGGAAGCGACCAAAGTATCCATCATCAGATGGACGAATAAAGAAAATGTGGTCTACATACACTGGAATATTATTCAGCCTTTAAAAAGAAGGAAGTCTTGCCATTTGCAATAACATGGATGAACCTGGAAGACATGCTAAGTGAAATTAACCAGTTATGGAAGGGCAAGTACTACATGATTCCTTTTACTTGAGATATCTAAAATTGTCAAATTCACAGGAGCGAAGAGTATCATACTGGTTGCCATAGGTTGTTTAATGGGTGTAATCTTTCAGTTATGCTAGATTAATGAGTTATAGAGAACCTGCTGTACAACATAGTTCTTATAATTAACAATATGGTTTTGTCACTTCAAAATTGTATAATGGTAGATCTCATGTTAAGTGTTCTTACCACAAAGAAAAAGAAAAGAATGTGGAATGATGAATACGAGAAACCTTTGGGAGCTATTAGATATGTCTATTGCCTTGATTATGTTAATAATAATGGTCTCATGAGTGTTTGCATATGTCCAAGCTCATCAAATGGCACACATTTAATAGACACAGTTTTTTGTATATCAATTATACCTCAATAAAGCTGTTGTAACAAAAAACTAAATTCCTACCATGGAACTAAGTGTTAAATGTAATTTTATATTATATAGTAAATGTTTACTTAAGCAACACACACTCAAAATCTACTTTAAAACTAAGAACTTTGACTACATATTTGTAAATTCTGTGTAAAATCTATTTAAAAATTTAATAGCATGACACAGACTGGGAGAAAATATGTGTAACGTATATAACAAATTAAGGATTATAATGTATAAAGAGGTTCTAAAAATCAATTAAAAAAACACAAATAACCCAATAGAAAAATTAATACAGGCCATGAACAGGCAGTTTACAAAGAAAAGCAAATAACCTATAAAATATAAAAGATGGTCAGCCTCACCAGTAACTAGGGAAATAGAAATGAAAACAATAATATAATGAAAATCCATTGTTTATCATATTGGAAACCACTTTAATTACTAACATCATCTACTGATATGTTGGGTAAAGATAAATGGGCATTCTCATTAACTGTTGACTGGGCAACAAAATCGTACAATCCATTGGAAGAGGAGGAAATTTAAGAATATCCATTAAAAATTTAAATACACATGACTTCCAGCCAAGATGAAGGTGTAGGTAAATACACTTTGCCTCCTCGCACAACCAAAAGAGGACATCAAATTTAAAAACAAAAAAACAACCAGAACTGCCAGAACTGCCAGGACTGCCAGAAAATCAAATTGTATAGAAGTCCAACAACTAAGGAGTTAAAGAAGAAACATTCATTCAGACAGACAGAAGAGGCACAGATGGGGTGGAGAGGACATGTGCAAGGCTGCAGCTGGCAGATCCAGTGGTCCCACATTTGTGTGCAGATAAAATGGGAGGAACACTGGGGAGCAAAACAGACCCCACAACAGAGGGTTCCAGTGCAGAGTTTTGAGGCTTTATTTCCCTTGCTGTAAAAACCTGTGGGAGTTGCAGTGATGGGAGAAACTCCCAGTCTCACAGGAGGTTTCTTTGGAGAGAACCACAGGGTCCTAGAGCATTCACAAATCCACCAACGCAGGAATCAACACCAGAAGGGCCCAATTTGCTGGTGGGTAGTGGGGGAAGTGACTGAAAGCCTGCTGAGAGCTTCACAAGCAGAATTGTTCCCTCTCTGACCCCTCCCCCACATACAGCATCACAAAGAAGCACATGGGTTGCCCTGCCCTGGTGAATACCCAAGGCTCTGCCCCTTACAACATAACAGCTGGGGTGAGACAAAAAAAATATGGTCTAAATGAAAAAACAGATCAAAACTCCAAAAATAGAACTAAGCAATGAAGAGATAGCCAATCTATCAGATGCAGAGTTCAAAACACTACCAATCAGGATGCTCACAGAAATGATTGAATAAGGTCACAAAATAGAGGAAAAAGCAAATGCTATGCAAAGTGAAATAAGGAAAAATATACAGGGAACCAACAGTGAAGGGAAGGAAACCAGGACTCAAATCAACAATTTGGAAAAGAGGGAAGAAATAAACATTCCACTGGAACAGAATGATAAAGAAGAATTCCAAAAAATTAGGAGAGGCTTAGGAGCCTCTGGGACAACTTTAAACATCCCAATATCCAAATCATAGGGGTGCCAGAAGGAGAAGAGGAAGAGAAAGACATTGAAAACTTATTTGAACAAATAATGAAGGAGAACTTCCCCAGTCTGGCAAAGGAAATAGACTTCCAGGAAGTCCAGAAAGCTCAGAGAGTCCCAAAGAAGTTGGACCCAAGGAAGCACACACCAAGGTACACCATCATTACATTACCCAAGACTAAAGATAAGGAGAGAATCTTAAAAGCAGCAAGAGAAAAGCAGGAGAGAATCTTAAAAGCAGTAAGAGAGTTACCTACAAAGGAATTCCCATAAGACTGTCTGCTGATTTCTCAAAAGAAACCTTACAGGCAAGAAGGAGCTGGAAAGAGGTATTCAAAGTCAGGAAAGGCAAGGACCTACATCCAAGATGATTCTATCCAGCAGAGCTCTCATTTAGAATGGATGGGCAGATAAAGTGCTTCCCAGGTAAGGTCAAGTTAAAGGAGGTCATCATCACCAACCCCTTATTAAATGATATAATAGAGAGATTTATCTGAGAAAAAGAAGAAGATCAAAACTATGAAAAGTAAAATGACTACAAACTCACAACTATCAACAACTGAACCTAAAAAAAAATAATAAAAATCAAAAACAAACTTAGCAAACAACTAGAACAGGAACAGAATCACAGAAACGGAGATCACATGGAGGGTTAACAGTGGGGGAAAAGTAAAGGGAATAAGAAGCATAGTTGGTAGATATAAATAGACAGGGGGAGGTTAAGAATAGCATAGGAAATGGAGAAGCCAAAGAACTTATATCTATGATCCATGGACATGAACTTAGGGTGGAGAGGGGATGCTGGTGTGAGGGGGCAGTTCAGGGCAGAGGGGAATAAAGGGGAGGAAAAAAATGGTACAACTATAATAGCATAATCAATAAAATATACAAAACAAAAAGGATAGATGACTGAGTTTTATGCCAGGCTCACACCTGTGGGGACAGTGATAGCATAGGTGCAGTGGTTACATGATCCTGACCAACTCTGTAGCAATGGGAAATTTAAGACAAAGGTGACCAGGCACAATATAAGCAACTACATGACTCCAGGATCCCCAGAAAGTTATGATGTCATGAGATGCTTTTATCACACAAGGAGGAGGTTTAAGCCATTTATCTGATGCTCAGAGAACAAGGCACCTCAATTTATCAATCAGCTTTTGATGCAAAACAAACCACTCCAAAAACTAGAAACTTAAAACCAGCTCTTTTTAAAATATATTTTATAGTAATTCTATAGTGTTCAAAATAACATTTTTGACAAATGATATACTATAAATGTAGATATCATTTAGACACTAAAAAACAAAACAAA